>CAJVRQ020000013.1:0-42811 GCA_911728435.2 Apoderus coryli
AAAAAGCTGTTTTCTCACTTAGAATTTAAAAGTTAATTTTATTAGTCAAAAGAAATTAGATTAAGCGTGAATAAGCAATTTAGAACGGATTAGCGCGTTTTGTTACTAAAATTTTGTTATTTAGAATTAAACGTTTCAAATGGCTTCCAAAAAGCTGTTTTCTCACTTAGAAATTAAAAGTAAATTTTATTAGTCTAAAGAAATTAGATTAAGCATAAAAAAGCAAATTAGAACGATTTAGCGCGTTTTGTTACTAACATTTTGTTATTTAGAATTAAACTTTTCAAATTGCTCCCAAAAAGCTGTTTTCTCACTTAGAATTTAAAAGTAAATTTTATTAGTGAAAATAAGTTAGATTAAGCGTAAATAAGCAAATTAGAACGAATTAGCGCGTTTTGTTACTAAAATTTTGTTATTTAGAATTATACGTTCAAATGGCTCCCAAAAAGCTGTTTTCTCACTTAGAATTTAAAAGTAAATTTTATTAGTCAAAAGAAATTAGATTAAGCATAAAAAAGCAAATTAGAACGAATTAGAGCGTTTTGTTACTAAAATTTTGATATTTAGAATTAAACTTTTCAAATGGCTCCCAAAAAGCTGTTTTCTCACTTAGAATTTAAAAGTAAATTTTATTAGTCAAAAGAAATTAGATTAGCGTAAATAAGCAATTTAGAACGAATTAGCGCGTTTTGTTACTAAAATTTTGTTATTTAGAATTAAACGTTCAAATGGGTCCCAAAAAGTTGTTTTCTCACTTAGAATTTAAAAGTAAATTTTATTAGTGAAAATAAGTTAGATTAAGCGTAAATAAGCAATTTAGAACGAATTAGCGCGGTTTGTTACTAAAATTTTGTTATTTAGAATTAAACGTTCAAATGGCTCCCAAAAAGCTGTTTTCTCACTTAGAATTTAAAAGTAAATTTTATTAGTGAAAATAAGTTAGATTAAGCGTAAATAATCAATTTACAACGATTTAGAGCGTTTTGTTACTAAATTTTTGTTATTTAGTATTAAACTTTTCAAATGGCTCCCAAAAAGCTGTTTTCTCACTTAGAATTTAAAAGTAAATTTTATTACTCAAAAGAAATTAGATTAAGCATAAAAAAGCAAATTAGAACGAATTAGAGCGTTTTGTTACTAAAATTTTGTTATTTAGAATTAAACTTTCCAAATGGCTCCCAAAAAGCTGTTTTCTCACTTAGAATTTAAAAGTTAATTTTATTAGTCAAAAGAAATTAGATTAAGCGTAAATAAGCAATTTAGAACGGATTAGCGCGTTTTGTTACTAAAATTTTGTTATTTAGAATTAAACGTACAAATGGCTGCCAAAAAGCTGTTTTCTCACTTAGAATTTAAAAGTAAATTTTATTAGTCAAAAGAAATTAGATTAAGCATAAAAAAGCAAATTAGAACGAATTAGAGCGTTTTGTTACTAAAATTTTGTTATTTAGAATTAAACTTTTCAAATGGCTCCCAAAAAGCTGTTTTCTCACTTAGAATTTAAAAGTAAATTTTATTAGTGAAAATAAGTTAGATTAAGCGTAAATAAGCAAATTAGAACGAATTAGCGCGTTTTGTTACTAAAATTTTGTTATTTAGAATTATACGTTCAAATGGCTCCCAAAAAGCGGTTTTCTCACTTAGAATTTAAAAGTAAATTTTATTAGTCAAAATAAATTAGATTAAGCATAAAAAAGCAAATTAGAACGAATTAGAGCGTTTTGTTACTAAAATTTTGATATTTAGAATTAAACTTTTCAAATAGCTCCCAAAAAGCTGTTTTCTCACTTAGAATTTAAAAGTAAATTTTATTAGTCAAAAGAAATTAGATTAAGCGTAAATAAGCAATCTAGAACGAATTAGCGCGTTTTGTTACTAAAATTTTGTTATTTAGAATTAAACGTTCAAATGGGTCCCAAAAAGTTGTTTTCTCACTTAGAATTTAAAAGTAAATTTTATTAGTGAAAATAAGTTAGATTAAGCGTAAATAAGCAATTTAGAACGAATTAGCGCGGTTTGTTACTAAAATTTTGTTATTTAGAATTAAACGTTCAAATGGCTCCCAAAAAGCTGTTTTCTCACTTAGAATTTAAAAGTAAATTTTATTAGTCAAAAGAAATTAGATTAAGCATAAAAAAGCAAATAAGAACGAATTAGAGCGTTTTGTTACTAAAATTTTGATATTTAGAATTAAACTTTTCAAATAGCTCCCAAAAAGCTGTTTTCTCACTTAGAATTTAAAAGTAAATTTTATTAGTCAAAAGAAATTAGATTAAGCGTAAATAAGCAATCTAGAACGAATTAGAGCGTTTTGTTACTAAGATTTTGTTATTTAGAATTAAACGTTCAAATGGCTCCCAAAAAGCTGTTTTCTCACTTAGAATTTAAAAGTAAATTTTATTAGTCAAAAGAAATTAGATTAAGCATAAAAAAGCAAATTAGAACGAATTAGAGCGTTTTGTTACTAAAATTTTGTTATTTAGAATTAAACGTTTCAAATGGCTCCCAAAAAGCTGTTTTCTCACTTAGAATTTAAAAGTTAATTTTATTAGTCAAAAGAAATTAGATTAAGCGTAAATAAGCAATTTAGAACGGATTAGCGCGTTTTGTTACTAAAATTTTGTTATTTAGAATTAAACGTTTCAAATGGCTCCCAAAAAGCTGTTTTCTCATTTAGAAATTAAAAGTAAATTTTATTAGTCTAAAGAAATTAGATTAAGCATAAAAAAGCAAATTAGAACGATTTAGCGCGTTTTGTTACTAACATTTTGTTATTTAGAATTAAACTTTTCAAATGGCTCCCAAAAAGCTGTTTTCTCACTTAGAATTTAAAAGTAAATTTTATTAGTGAAAATAAGTTAGATTAAGCGTAAATAAGCAAATTAGAACGAATTAGCGCGTTTTGTTACTAAAATTTTGTTATTTAGAATTAAACTTTTCAAATGGCTCCCAAAAAGCTGTTTTCTCACTTAGAATTTAAAAGTAAATTTTATTAGTCAAAAGAAATTAGATTAAGCGTAAATAAGCAATCTAGAACGAATTAGAGTGTTTTGTTACTAAAACTTTGTTATTTAGTATTAAACGTTTCAAATGGCTCCCAAAAAGCTGTTTTCTCACTTAGAAATTAAAAGTAAATTTTATTAGTCAAAAGAAATTAGATTAAGCATAAAAAAGCAAATTAGAACGAATTAGAGCGTTTTGTTACTAAAATTTTGTTATTTAGAATTAAACGTTCAAATGGCTCCCAAAAAGCTGTTTTCTCACTTAGAATTTAAAAGTAAATTTTATTAGTCAAAAGAAATTAGATTAAGCATAAAAAAGCAAATTAGAACGAATTAGAGCGTTTTGTTACTAAAATTTTGTTATTTAGAATTAAACGTTTCAAATGGCTCCCAAAAAGCTGTTTTCTCACTTAGAATTTAAAAGGTAATTTTATTAGTCAAAAGAAATTAGATTAAGCGTAAATAAGCAATTTAGAACGGATTAGCGCGTTTTGTTACTAAAATTTTGTTATTTAGAATTAAACGTTTCAAATGGCTCCCAAAAAGCTGTTTTCTCACTTAGAAATTAAAAGTAAATTTTATTAGTCAAAAGAAATTAGATTAAGCATAAAAAAGCAAATTAGAACGAATTAGAGCGTTTTGTTACTAAAATTTTGATATTTAGAATTAAACTTTTCAAATGGCTCCCAAAAAGCTGTTTTCTCACTTAGAATTTAAAAGTAAATTTTATTAGTCAAAAGAAATTAGATTAAGCGTAAATAAGCAATCTAGAACGAATTAGAGCGTTTTGTTACTAAAATTTTGTTATTTAGAATTAAACGTTCAAATGGCTCCCAAAAAGCTGTTTTCTCACTTAGAATTTAAAAGTTAATTTTATTAGTCAAAAGAAAATAGATTAAGCGTAAATAAGCAATTTAGAACGGATTAGCGCGTTTTGTTACTAAAATTTTGTTATTTAGAATTAAACGTTTCAAATGGCTCCCAAAAAGCTGTTTTCTCACTTAGAAATTAAAAGTAAATTTTATTAGTCTAAAGAAATTAGATTAAGCATAAAAAAGCAAATTAGAACGATTTAGCGCGTTTTGTTACTAACATTTTGTTATTTAGAATTAAACTTTTCAAATTGCTCCCAAAAAGCTGTTTTCTCACTTAGAATTTAAAAGTAAATTTTATTAGTGAAAATAAGTTAGATTAAGCGTAAATAAGCAAATTAGAACGAATTAGCGCGTTTTGTTACTAAAATTTTGTTATTTAGAATTATACGTTCAAATGGCTCCCAAAAAGCTGTTTTCTCACTTAGAATTTAAAAGTAAATTTTATTAGTCAAAAGAAATTAGATTAAGCATAAAAAAGCAAATTAGAACGAATTAGAGCGTTTTGTTACTAAAATTTTGATATTTAGAATTAAACTTTTCAAATGGCTCCCAAAAAGCTGTTTTCTCACTTAGAATTTAAAAGTAAATTTTATTAGTCAAAAGAAATTAGATTAAGCGTAAATAAGCAATCTAGAACGAATTAGCGCGTTTTGTTACTAAAATTTTGTTATTTAGAATTAAACGTTCAAATGGGTCCCAAAAAGTTGTTTTCTCACTTAGAATTTAAAAGTAAATTTTATTAGTGAAAATAAGTTAGATTAAGCGTAAATAAGCAATTTAGAACGAATTAGCGCGGTTTGTTACTAAAATTTTGTTATTTAGAATTAAACGTTCAAATGGCTCCCAAAAAGCTGTTTTCTCACTTAGAATTTAAAAGTAAATTTTATTAGTGAAAATAAGTTAGATTAAGCGTAAATAATCAATTTACAACGATTTAGAGCGTTTTGTTACTAAATTTTTGTTATTTAGTATTAAACTTTTCAAATGGCTCCCAAAAAGCTGTTTTCTCACTTAGAATTTAAAAGTTAATTTTATTAGTCAAAAGAAATTAGATTAAGCGTAAATAAGCAATTTAGAACGGATTAGCGCGTTTTGTTACTAAAATTTTGTTATTTAGAATTAAACGTACAAATGGCTGCCAAAAAGCTGTTTTCTCACTTAGAATTTAAAAGTAAATTTTATTAGTCAAAAGAAATTAGATTAAGCATAAAAAAGCAAATTAGAACGAATTAGAGCGTTTTGTTACTAAAATTTTGTTATTTAGAATTAAACGTTCAAATGGCTCCCAAAAAGCTGTTTTCTCACTTAGAATTTAAAAGTAAATTTTATTAGTCAAAAGAAATTAGATTAAGCATAAAAAAGCAAATTAGAACGAATTAGAGCGTTTTGTTACTAAAATTTTGTTATTTAGAATTAAACGTTTCAAATGGCTCCCAAAAAGCTGTTTTCTCACTTAGAATTTAAAAGTTAATTTTATTAGTCAAAAGAAATTAGATTAAGCGTAAATAAGCAATTTAGAACGGATTAGCGCGTTTTGTTACTAAAATTTTGTTATTTAGAATTAAACGTTTCAAATGGCTCCCAAAAAGCTGTTTTCTCACTTAGAAATTAAAAGTAAATTTTATTAGTCTAAAGAAATTAGATTAAGCATAAAAAAGCAAATTAGAACGATTTAGCGCGTTTTGTTACTAACATTTTGTTATTTAGAATTAAACTTTTCAAATGGCTCCCAAAAAGCTGTTTTCTCACTTAGAATTTAAAAGTAAATTTTATTAGTGAAAATAAGTTAGATTAAGCGTAAATAAGCAAATTAGAACGAATTAGCGCGTTTTGTTACTAAAATTTTGTTATTTAGAATTATACGTTCAAATGGCTCCCAAAAAGCTGTTTTCTCACTTAGAATTTAAAAGTAAATTTTATTAGTCAAAAGAAATTAGATTAAGCATAAAAAAGCAAATTAGAACGAATTAGAGCGTTTTGTTACTAAAATTTTGTTATTTAGAATTAAACGTTTCAAATGGCTCCCAAAAAGCTGTTTTCTCACTTAGAAATTAAAAGTAAATTTTATTAGTCAAAAGAAATTAGATTAAGCATAAAAAATCAAATTAGAACGAATTAGAGCGTTTTGTTACTAAAATTTTGTTATTTAGAATTAAACGTTCAAATGGCTCCCAAAAAGCTGTTTTCTCACTTAGAATTTAAAAGTAAATTTTATTAGTCAAAAGAAATTAGATTAAGCATAAAAAAGCAAATTAGAACGAATTAGAGCGTTTTGTTACTAAAATTTTGTTATTTAGAATTAAACGTTTCAAATGGCTCCCAAAAAGCTGTTTTCTCACTTAGAATTTAAAAGTTAATTTTATTAGTCAAAAGAAATTTAGATTAAGCGTAAATAAGCAATTAGAACGGATTAGCGCGTTTTGTTACTAAAATTTTGTTATTTAGAATTAAACGTTTCAAATGGCTCCCAAAAAGCTGTTTTCTCACTTAGAAATTAAAAGTAAATTTTATTAGTCTAAAGAAATTAGATTAAGCATAAAAAAGCAAATTAGAACGATTTAGCGCGTTTTGTTACTAACATTTTGTTATTTAGAATTAAACTTTTCAAATGGCTCCCAAAAAGCTGTTTTCTCACTTAGAATTTAAAAGTAAATTTTATTAGTGAAAATAAGTTAGATTAAGCGTAAATAAGCAAATTAGAACGAATTAGCGCGTTTTGTTACTAAAATTTTGTTATTTAGAATTATACGTTCAAATGGCTCCCAAAAGCTGTTTTCTCACTTAGAATTTAAAAGTAAATTTTATTAGTCAAAAGAAATTAGATTAAGCATAAAAAAGCAAATTAGAACGAATTAGAGCGTTTTGTTACTAAAATTTTGATATTTAGAATTAAACTTTTCAAATGGCTCCCAAAAAGCTGTTTTCTCACTTAGAATTTAAAAGTAAATTTTATTAGTCAAAAGAAATTAGATTAAGCGTAAATAAGCAATCTAGAACGAATTAGAGCGTTTTGTTACTAAAATTTTGTTATTTAGAATTAAACGTTCAAATGGCTCCCAAAAAGCTGTTTTCTCACTTAGAATTTAAAAGTAAATTTTATTAGTCAAAAGAAATTAGATTAAGCATAAAAAAGCAAATTAGAACGAATTAGAGCGTTTTATTACTAAAATTTTGATATTTAGAATTAAACTTTTCAAATGGCTCCCAAAAAGCTGTTTTCTCACTTAGAATTTAAAAGTAAATTTTATTAGTCAAAAGAAATTAGATTAAGCGTAAATAAGCAATCTAGAACGAATTAGAGCGTTTTGTTACTAAAATTTTGTTATTTAGAATTAAACGTTCAAATGGCTCCCAAAAAGCTGTTTTCTCACTTAGAATTTAAAAGTAAATTTTATTAGTCAAAAGAAATTAGATTAAGCATAAAAAAGCAAATTAGAACGAATTAGAGCGTTTTGTTACTAAAATTTTGTTATTTAGTATTAAACGTTTCAAATGCCTCCCAAAAAGCTGTTTTCTCACTTAGAAATTAAAAGTAAATTTTATTAGTCAAAAGAAATTAGATTAAGCATAAAAAAGCAAATTAGAACGAATTAGAGCGTTTTGTTACTAAAATTTTGTTATTTAGAATTAAACGTTCAAATGGCTCCCAAAAAGCTGTTTTCTCACTTAGAATTTAAAAGTAAATTTTATTAGTCAAAAGAAATTAGATTAAGCATAAAAAAGCAAATTAGAACGAATTAGAGCGTTTTGTTACTAAAATTTTGTTATTTAGAATTAAACGTTTCAAATGGCTCCCAAAAAGCTGTTTTCTCACTTAGAATTTAAAAGTTAATTTTATTAGTCAAAAGAAATTAGATTAAGCGTAAATAAGCAATTTAGAACGGATTAGCGCGTTTTGTTACTAAAATTTTGTTATTTAGAATTAAACGTTTCAAATGGCTCCCAAAAAGCTGTTTTCTCACTTAGAAATTAAAAGTAAATTTTATTAGTCAAAAGAAATTAGATTAAGCATAAAAAAGCAAATTAGAACGAATTAGAGCGTTTTGTTACTAAAATTTTGATATTTAGAATTAAACTTTTCAAATGGCTCCCAAAAAGCTGTTTTCTCACTTAGAATTTAAAAGTAAATTTTATTAGTCAAAAGAAATTAGATTAAGCGTAAATAAGCAATCTAGAACGAATTAGAGCGTTTTGTTACTAAAATTTTGTTATTTAGAATTAAACGTTCAAATGGCTCCCAAAAAGCTGTTTTCTCACTTAGAATTTAAAAGTAAATTTTATTAGTCAAAAGAAATTAGATTAAGCATAAAAAAGCAAATTAGAACGAATTAGAGCGTTTTGTTACTAAAATTTTGTTATTTAGAATTAAACGTTTCAAATGGCTCCCAAAAAGCTGTTTTCTCACTTAGAATTTAAAAGTTAATTTTATTAGTCAAAAGAAATTAGATTAAGCGTAAATAAGCAATTTAGAACGGATTAGCGCGTTTTGTTACTAAAATTTTGTTATTTAGAATTAAACGTTTCAAATGGCTCCCAAAAAGCTGTTTTCTCACTTAGAAATTAAAAGTAAATTTTATTAGTCTAAAGAAATTAGATTAAGCATAAAAAAGCAAATTAGAACGATTTAGCGCGTTTTGTTACTAACATTTTGTTATTTAGAATTAAACATTTCAAATGGCTCCCAAAAAGCTGTTTTCTCACTTAGAATTTAAAAGTAAATTTTATTAGTGAAAATAAGTTAGATTAAGCGTAAATAAGCAAATTAGAACGAATTAGCGCGTTTTGTTACTAAAATTTTGTTATTTAGAATTATACGTTCAAATGGCTCCCAAAAAGCTGTTTTCTCACTTAGAATTTAAAAGTAAATTTTATTAGTCAAAAGAAATTAGATTAAGCATAAAAAAGCAAATTAGAACGAATTAGAGCGTTTTGTTACTAAAATTTTAATATTTAGAATTAAACTTTTCAAATGGCTCCCAAAAAGCTGTTTTCTCACTTAGAATTTAAAAGTAAATTTTATTAGTCAAAAGAAATTAGATTAAGCGTAAATAAGCAATCTAGAACGAATTAGCGCGTTTTGTTACTAAAATTTTGTTATTTAGAATTAATCGTTCAAATGGGTCCCAAAAAGTTGTTTTCTCACTTAGAATTTAAAAGTAAATTTTATTAGTGAAAATAAGTTAGATTAAGCGTAAATAAGCAATTTAGAACGAATTAGCGCGGTTTGTTACTAAAATTTTGTTATTTAGAATTAAACGTTCAAATGGCTCCCAAAAAGCTGTTTTCTCACTTAGAATTTAAAAGTAAATTTTATTAGTGAAAATAAGTTAGATTAAGCGTAAATAATCAATTTACAACGATTTAGAGCGTTTTGTTACTAAATTTTTGTTATTTAGTATTAAACTTTTCAAATGGCTCCCAAAAAGCTGTTTTCTCACTTAGAATTTAAAAGTAAATTTTATTAGTCAAAAGAAATTAGATTAAGCATAAAAAAGCAAATTAGAACGAATTAGAGCGTTTTGTTACTAAAATTTTGTTATTTAGAATTAAACTTTCCAAATGGCTCCCAAAAAGCTGTTTTCTCACTTAGAATTTAAAAGTTAATTTTATTAGTCAAAAGAAATTAGATTAAGCGTAAATAAGCAAATTAGAACGGATTAGCGCGTTTTGTTACTAAAATTTTGTTATTTAGAATTAAACGTACAAATGGCTGCCAAAAAGCTGTTTTCTCACTTAGAATTTAAAAGTAAATTTTATTAGTCAAAAGAAATTAGATTAAGCATAAAAAAGCAAATTAGAACGAATTAGAGCGTTTTGTTACTAAAATTTTGTTATTTAGAATTAAACTTTCCAAATGGCTCCCAAAAAGCTGTTTTCTCACTTAGAATTTAAAAGTTAATTTTATTAGTCAAAAGAAATTAGATTAAGCATAAAAAAGCAAATTAGAACGCATTAGAGCGTTTTGTTATTAAAATTTTGATATTTAGAATTAAACTTTTCAAATGGCTCCCAAAAAGCTGTTTTCTCACTTAGAATTTAAAAGTAAATTTTATTAGTCAAAAGAAATTAGATTAAGCGTAAATAAGCAATCTAGAACGAATTAGAGCGTTTTGTTACTAAAATTTTGTTATTTAGAATTAAACGTTCAAATGGCTCCCAAAAAGCTGTTTTCTCACTTAGAATTTAAAAGTAAATTTTATTAGTGAAAATATGTTAGATTAAGCGTAAATAAGCAATTTAGAACGAATTAGAGCGTTTTGTTACTAAAATTTAGTTATTTAGTATTAAACGTTTCAAATGGCTCCCAAAAAGCTGTTTTCTCACTTAGAAATTAAAAGTAAATTTTATTAGTCAAAAGAAATTAGATTAAGCATAAAAAATCAAATTAGAACGAATTAGAGCGTTTTGTTACTAAAATTTTGTTATTTAGAATTAAACGTTCAAATGGCTCCCAAAAAGCTGTTTTCTCACTTAGAATTTAAAAGTAAATTTTATTAGTCAAAAGAAATTAGATTAAGCATAAAAAAGCAAATTAGAACGAATTAGAGCGTTTTATTACTAAAATTTTGTTATTTAGAATTAAACGTTTCAAATGGCTCCCAAAAAGCTGTTTTCTCACTTAGAATTTAAAAGTTAATTTTATTAGTCAAAAGAAATTAGATTAAGCGTAAATAAGCAATTTAGAACGGATTAGCGCGTTTTGTTACTAAAATTTTGTTATTTAGAATTAAACGTTTCAAATGGCTCCCAAAAAGCTGTTTTCTCACTTAGAAATTAAAAGTAAATTTTATTAGTCTAAAGAAATTAGATTAAGCATAAAAAAGCAAATTAGAACGATTTAGCGCGTTTTGTTACTAACATTTTGTTATTTAGAATTAAACTTTTCAAATGGCTCCCAAAAAGCTGTTTTCTCACTTAGAATTTAAAAGTAAATTTTATTAGTGAAAATAAGTTAGATTAAGCGTAAATAAGCAAATTAGAACGAATTAGCGCGTTTTGTTACTAAAATTTTGTTATTTAGAATTATACGTTCAAATGGCTCCCAAAAGCTGTTTTCTCACTTAGAATTTAAAAGTAAATTTTATTAGTCAAAAGAAATTAGATTAAGCATAAAAAAGCAAATTAGAACGAATTAGAGCGTTTTATTACTAAAATTTTGATATTTAGAATTAAACTTTTCAAATGGCTCCCAAAAAGCTGTTTTCTCACTTAGAATTTAAAAGTAAATTTTATTAGTCAAAAGAAATTAGATTAAGCATAAAAAAGCAAATTAGAACGAATTAGAGCGTTTTGTTACTAAAATTTTGTTATTTAGAATTAAACGTTCAAATGGCTCCCAAAAAGCTGTTTTCTCACTTAGAATTTAAAAGTAAATTTTATTAGTCAAAAGAAATTAGATTAAGCATAAAAAAGCAAATTAGAACGAATTAGAGCGTTTTGTTACTAAAATTTTGTTATTTAGAATTAAACGTTTCAAATGGCTCCCAAAAAGCTGTTTTCTCACTTAGAATTTAAAAGTTAATTTTAATAGTCAAAAGAAATTAGATTAAGCGTAAATAAGCAATTTAGAACGGATTAGCGCGTTTTGTTACTAAAATTTTGTTATTTAGAATTAAACGTTTCAAATGGCTCCCAAAAAGCTGTTTTCTCACTTAGAAATTAAAAGTAAATTTTATTAGTCAAAAGAAATTAGATTAAGCATAAAAAAGCAAATTAGAACGAATTAGAGCGTTTTGTTACTAAAATTTTGATATTTAGAATTAAACTTTTCAAATGGCTCCCAAAAAGCTGTTTTCTCACTTAGAATTTAAAAGTAAATTTTATTAGTCAAAAGAAATTAGATTAAGCGTAAATAAGCAATCTAGAACGAATTAGAGCGTTTTGTTACTAAAATTTTGTTATTTAGAATTAAACGTTCAAATGGCTCCCAAAAAGCTGTTTTCTCACTTAGAATTTAAAAGTAAATTTTATTAGTCAAAAGAAATTAGATTAAGCATAAAAAAGCAAATTAGAACGAATTAGAGCGTTTTGTTACTAAAATTTTGTTATTTAGAATTAAACGTTTCAAATGGCTCCCAAAAAGCTGTTTTCTCACTTAGAATTTAAAAGTTAATTTTATTAGTCAAAAGAAATTAGATTAAGCGTAAATAAGCAATTTAGAACGGATTAGCGCGTTTTGTTACTAAAATTTTGTTATTTAGAATTAAACGTTTCAAATGGCTCCCAAAAAGCTGTTTTCTCACTTAGAAATTAAAAGTAAATTTTATTAGTCTTGTTAGCAGAGCGTGGTTGAACAACCTTATGAAGTAAAATAATATATTAACTTTTAACAACTCTTATACGTTTTATTTATATTCTGACAACTATCACTATTTTTTTTATATACAATATGATGCAATATAACAACTTCCAACACCCCCACTTGTTATGTTGCTGCAAGACCCATCTTTCTACAGATTTCTTTTAGTTTTTCGTTAGATATCCCTTTTGTGAGTGCATCTGCTACCATATCTTTTGTAGAAATACTCTGAACTTGAATTTCACCACGGTTTTGCATCTCCCGTACAAAATGGTGTTTTATATCGATGTGCTTGCTTCTTGGTCTGTATCCTGCATTTTTACTTAAATCAATCGCTCCTTTATTATCGCAGTATATTTTTATGAAATTCAAACTATCTGGTATGATTTCATTAATAAGATTCTTTAAAAATATAGCTTCCTGTGTAGCGAAACTTAAAGCCATATATTCGGCTTCTGTCGTTGATAGTGCGACTGTAGTTTGTTTCTTTGACGCCCAACTGACGGCACCTCCACCAAGCAGGAAAACATATGCCGCTGTAGACTTCCTATCATCTTGATCACCGGCCCAATCAGAGTCACAATAACCACAAATATCTTCTAAACATTGATTAAATTGTAACTTGAAATTTACGGTGTTTTTTAAATAACGGAAGATTCGTTTGACTGCTGCCCAATGAACTTTGCCAGGATTTTGATTGAATCGTGAAAGCACCCCCACTGAATAAGCTATGTCTGGGCGAGTACATTGTGCTGCGTACATAATGCATCCGATTGCCTCTTGATAGGGAAACTTTGACATTTCTTTCTTTTCAGCATTTGTCTTAGGTTGTCCATCTTTGGTAAATGCTTGGTTTATATCCAAAGGGGTGGATATTCCATTACAATTTGACATGTTGAAACGGGTAAGAATATCCGTAATATATTTTTCTTGGTCAAGAGTAATGGTCTTTTTTCTTCTATCTCGAGTGATTCTCATACCAAGGCAATAATGTGCTTCTCCAAAATCTTTCATCTTAAAACGTTTCATTAACATCATTTTAAGATTATTTTTTTCATATATATCATTTGAAAATATTAAAATGTCATCTACGTATATTGCTAAAACTATATCTTTACCATTTTTTCTTCTAGAATAAACACATGGGTCGTACATTGATTGCTTAAAACCTAGTTCTTTTATGGCTGAGTCCAGTTCTTTGTTCCACATCCGACTTGACTGCTTTAGGCCATAAAGAGTTTTTAATAATCTACAAATTCTTCCATCAGGTAGTTCCATATATATTTCTTCATCAAGCTTTGGGTGTAGAAAAGCGGTGACAACGTCCATCTGATCGATTTCCCAATCGTATTTGGCGGCTAGTGCGAGAAGAAGTCTGATGGAACTGTACCTAATTACCGGAGAATATGTTTCTTCGTAATCAATGCCTGAAACTTGTGAATAACCTTTTGCTACCAATCGTGCTTTATAGCGATCTATTTCACCAGTTTTTGTAAATTTGGTTTTAAAAGTCCATTTACTTTTTACAGGTTTCTTGCCGGAAGGAAGTTCACAGATTTCCCAAGTGTTATTCCTTTTATGTGCTTCCATTTCCTCGTTCATTGCTTTATGCCATTCACTTGCATTTGTCCCCAATAAAGCTTCATCCATCGTATTTGGATCGAGCGAGAATGATTCGAACGCAGCTTGACATATAAAATCTGAGTTAAAAATATTTTTGTTTGGCACATGAACACGATTTGATTTTCTGATCTGGTTTTCTTGATTTTCATCTCTTTCGTTTTCTTTTAAAATATCCTCAACTTCGCCTAATTCGTTCGATGTTTCTTCAAAAACTTCTTCCACAGGTTCAATAATTATTTTTTTTGTTTCAAATTCTGTAGGCAATTCCTCCCCCACTTCAACAACAGTTTCTGTGATTTCTAACTGCTGTTGATGGTCATTGCACTGATTTTCAGACATTGGAACCGGAAATATATTATTGTAATATTCTTCATTAGTATTTTTATTTAATGATTGGTTTTCGAAGAATTCAGCATCACGTGATATCAGAATTTTGCGTGTAATTGGATGTATAAAACGAAATCCTTTTGTATGTTCTGTATAACCGACAAATATATATTCCTCAGCTTTTCTATCTAATTTTCTTCTTTTTTCTTTGGGAATGTGTACCAAGGCTTTGCATCCAAAAATGTGTAGATGTGATAAATTTGGTTTCTCACCTGTCCACGCTTCCTCTGGAGTGCAATTTGCAAGAGCTTTTGTTGGGGATCGATTTTTTAGGTAAACTGCTGTGGATATAGCTTCAGCCCAAAAACAGTTTCCAAGCTCTGCATCTATTAACATGCTTCTTGCAGTTTCCATTAGGGTACGATTTAGCCTTTCTGCTACACCATTCTGTTGTGGAGTATATGCCATAGTTTTTTGATGTTTTATTCCAGCTTTTTTAAGTATACCCAATAACTGACTGTTGACATATTCAGTACCATTATCGGTATGTAGGCATCTTATTTTCTTTTTGGTTTCATTTTCAACGTATGCTTTATACTCCATAAACTTTTCAGTTACTTCGTTTTTTGTTTGAAGAAAATAAACTTCAGTTTTTCTGGTAAAATCGTCAGTAAACGTCAAGAAGTACTTGGCTCCACCGATTGACTGAGCTTGCAAGGGACCGCAGACATCAGAATGTACCAATTCTAGTGGTTCTTTTGCGCGTTGGCAACTAGCTTTATTAAATGGTTTTCGATGTATTTTACCCTTAATGCATGCTTCACATTTGGAAAAATCGTCGTTATTGAAACTAATTCCAGTTGCTAATTTATTCTTCAGTAGCTTCATGGATACATTGTTCAAATGACCTAAGCGACGATGCCAAATTTCTTGAGATTTTAAAGTCCTTACTGTATTTACTAATAATTCTGCTACATCCAGTTTGTACATACCATTTGTTTCAGTGGCAGTGCAAATGATATTCTCTGTATCTAACTTAATTTTCTTGTAATGCGACATCCAAATTCTGAATCGAAAATAACAGTTCGACCATTTTTGGTTATTTTACTTACAGACAAAAGATTCATTGCCAAGCCTGGTGCATGTGTAACATTTTTGATGGTTATGAAATTTTCATTTTTCAGCTGAATTTCAATATTACCATATCCAGTACAATGCATTTTCGTTCCATTAGCAATTCCGATTTCCTGATTTTTACATTCTTCAAAATGATCTAATATGTCTTTTGATCCTGTAAAATGTGAAGTTGCTCCTGAATCTATGTACCAGCCTTGATTCTCAGTGAATTCATTGCATGTTAACGCTTGATTTGATCGTTTGGTTTTGTCGTTACCTCGTATTGGTTTCTTAGGTTTCTGACATTCGTTGGCCTTGTGATTATATCCATTACAATTGTAACATCTAGGTCCAGATTTATTAAATTTTTGATATTTCTTACTTGCGAAAGCAATTTCAGTAGTATTTTTGCTACTTAAACCTTTTACATTTTCTTGCAGTAAAAGATTTTTAACAAAATCGGTACTAGTCGTCTGCTTTGAGCCTTGAATTCCTAATATCAAAGGTTTGTATTCATCTGGAAGACCACCAAGAATAATACCACCAACAACATTGTCTTTAAACGGTTCACCAATATTTTCCAGTTGTTCAGCAATATGAATAATTTTATCAATATATTCTTGCATTGAGGAACAGGAATCAAAATTAGTTTTGAAAAGACTTGAATATAAACTAACTAAACGTACTATACCACTATTTTCGTAAGCTTTTTTCAGATTATCCCATGCTTCTTTGGCTGTTTTGGCTTTTTTTGTTTCTGCAGCTGCACACGGCTTTAACGATAAGTTAATTTTTGCTAAAGTTCGTTGATCTACATCTTCATCAATGTTTTGTCCGACTTTAGGTTCAATACAGTGCCATAAACCTGCGTCTATTAAGTAGTTCTTCATCCAAAACTTCCAATCATTGTAATTTGTACCATCCAGGTGTTTATTTTCAGATAAACCTCCTACAGCGGTTGAGATAATTGTTGTGGATTTTCGTTTATCGAGTTCCTTTCTTAAAATATCAATCTGAGCCTCCAATTCTTCGTTAGTAGACATTATTTAATATTTTTTTTTTTAACTTTTTTGATATATGTCAAATACTGTCAGATTTTTTCTTAAATTCAGAATTTCGGAAAAATTTACAGTTTTTGTGGATTAATTAACTTCCAATTCTTCTACTCACACTTCTAATACAGTTGCGGACCCATAACCTGTTAGCAGAGCGTGGTTGAACAACCTTATGAAGTAAAATAATATATTAACTTTTAACAACTCTTATACGTTTTATTTATATTCTGACAACTATCACTATTTTTTTTATATACAATATGATGCAATATAACAACTTCCAACAAGTCTAAAGAAATTAGATTAAGCATAAAAAAGCAAATTAGAACGATTTAGCGCGTTTTGTTACTAACATTTTGTTATTTAGAATTAAACTTTTCAAATGGCTCCCAAAAAGCTGTTTTCTCACTTAGAATTTAAAAGTAAATTTTATTAGTGAAAATAAGTTAGATTAAGCGTAAATAAGCAAATTAGAACGAATTAGCGCGTTTTGTTACTAAAATTTTGTTATTTAGAATTATACGTTCAAATGGCTCCCAAAAAGCTGTTTTCTCACTTAGAATTTAAAAGTAAATTTTGTTAGTCAAAAGAAATTAGATTAAGCATAAAAAAGCAAATTAGAACGAATTAGAGCGTTTTGTTACTAAAATTTTGATATTTAGAATTAAACTTTTCAAATGGCTCCCAAAAAGCTGTTTTCTCACTTAGAATTTAAAAGTAAATTTTATTAGTCAAAAGAAATTAGATTAAGCGTAAATAAGCAATCTAGAACGAATTAGCGCGTTTTGTTACTAAAATTTTGTTATTTAGAATTAAACGTTCAAATGGGTCCCAAAAAGTTGTTTTCTCACTTAGAATTTAAAAGTAAATTTTATTAGTGAAAATAAGTTAGATTAAGCGTAAATAAGCAATTTAGAACGAATTAGCGCGGTTTGTTACTAAAATTTTGTTATTTAGAATTAAACGTTCAAATGGCTCCCAAAAAGCTGTTTTCTCACTTAGAATTTAAAAGTAAATTTTATTAGTGAAAATAAGTTAGATTAAGCGTAAATAATCAATTTACAACGATTTAGAGCGTTTTGTTACTAAATTTTTGTTATTTAGTATTAAACTTTTCAAATGGCTCCCAAAAAGCTGTTTTCTCACTTAGAATTTAAAAGTAAATTTTATTAGTCAAAAGAAATTAGATTAAGCATAAAAAAGCAAATTAGAACGAATTAGAGCGTTTTGTTACTAAAATTTTGTTATTTAGAATTAAACTTTCCAAATGGCTCCCAAAAAGCTGTTTTCTCACTTAGAATTTAAAAGTTAATTTTATTAGTCAAAAGAAATTAGATTAAGCGTAAATAAGCAAATTAGAACGGATTAGCGCGTTTTGTTACTAAAATTTTGTTATTTAGAATTAAACGTACAAATGGCTGCCAAAAAGCTGTTTTCTCACTTAGAATTTAAAAGTAAATTTTATTAGTCAAAAGAAATTAGATTAAGTATAAAAAAGCAAATTATAACGAATTAGAGCGTTTTGTTACTAAAATTTTGTTATTTAGAATTAAACTTTCCAAATGGCTCCCAAAAAGCTGTTTTCTCACTTAGAATTTAAAAGTTAATTTTATTAGTCAAAAGAAATTAGATTAAGCATAAAAAAGCAAATTAGAACGCATTAGAGCGTTTTGTTACTAAAATTTTGATATTTAGAATTAAACTTTTCAAATGGCTCCCAAAAAGCTGTTTTCTCACTTAGAATTTAAAAGTAAATTTTATTAGTCAAAAGAAATTAGATTAAGCGTAAATAAGCAATCTAGAACGAATTAGAGCGTTTTGTTACTAAAATTTTGTTATTTAGAATTAAACGTTCAAATGGCTCCCAAAAAGCTGTTTTCTCACTTAGAATTTAAAAGTAAATTTTATTAGTCAAAAAAATTAGATTAAGCATAAAAAAGCAAATTAGAACGAATTAGAGCGTTTTGTTACTAAAATTTTGTTATTTAGTATTAAACGTTTCAAATGGCTCCCAAAAAGCTGTTTTCTCACTTAGAAATTAAAAGTAAATTTTATTAGTCAAAAGAAATTAGATTAAGCATAAAAAAGCAAATTAGAACGAATTAGAGCGTTTTGTTACTAAAATTTTGTTATTTAGAATTAAACGTTCAAATGGCTCCCAAAAAGCTGTTTTCTCACTTAGAATTTAAAAGTAAATTTTATTAGATTAAGCATAAAAAAGCAAATTAGAACGAATTAGAGCGTTTTGTTACTAAAATTTTGTTATTTAGAATTAAACGTTTCAAATGGTCCCAAAAAGCTGTTTTCTCACTTAGAAATTAAAAGTAAATTTTATTAGTCAAAAGAAATTAGATTAAGCATAAAAAAGCAAATTAGAACGAATTAGAGCGTTTTGTTACTAAAATTTTGATATTTAGAATTAAACTTTTCAAATGGCTCCCAAAAAGCTGTTTTCTCACTTAGAATTTAAAAGTAAATTTTATTAGTCAAAAGAAATTAGATTAAGCGTAAATAAGCAATCTAGAACGAATTAGAGCGTTTTGTTACTAAAATTTTGTTATTTAGAATTAAACGTTCAAATGGCTCCCAAAAAGCTGTTTTCTCACTTAGAATTTAAAAGTAAATTTTATTAGTCAAAAGAAATTAGATTAAGCATAAAAAAGCAAATTAGAACGAATTAGAGCGTTTTGTTACTAAAATTTTGTTATTTAGAATTAAACGTTTCAAATGGCTCCCAAAAAGCTGTTTTCTCACTTAGAATTTAAAAGTTAATTTTATTAGTCAAAAGAAATTAGATTAAGCGTAAATAAGCAATTTAGAACGGATTAGCGCGTTTTGTTACTAAAATTTTGTTATTTAGAATTAAACGTTTCAAATGGCTCCCAAAAAGCTGTTTTCTCACTTAGAAATTAAAAGTAAATTTTATTAGTCTAAAGAAATTAGATTAAGCATAAAAAAGCAAATTAGAACGATTTAGCGCGTTTTGTTACTAACATTTTGTTATTTAGAATTAAACTTTTCAAATGGCTCCCAAAAAGCTGTTTTCTCACTTAGAATTTAAAAGTAAATTTTATTAGTGAAAATAAGTTAGATTAAGCGTAAATAAGCAAATTAGAACGAATTAGCGCGTTTTGTTACTAAAATTTTGTTATTTAGAATTAAACGTTTCAAATGGCTCCCAAAAAGCTGTTTTCTCACTTAGAAATTAAAAGTAAATTTTATTAGTCAAAAGAAATTAGATTAAGCATAAAAAAGCAAATTAGAACGAATTAGAGCGTTTTGTTACTAAAATTTTGATATTTAGAATTAAACTTTTCAAATGGCTCCCAAAAAGCTGTTTTCTCACTTAGAAATTAAAAGTAAATTTTATTAGTCAAAAGAAATTAGATTAAGCATAAAAAAGCAAATTAGAACGAATTAGAGCGTTTTGTTACTAAAATTTTGTTATTTAGAATTAAACGTTCAAATGGCTCCCAAAAAGCTGTTTTCTCACTTAGAATTTAAAAGTAAATTTTATTAGTCAAAAGAAATTAGATTAAGCATAAAAAAGCAAATTAGAACGAATTAGAGCGTTTTGTTACTAAAATTTTGTTATTTAGAATTAAACGTTTCAAATGTCTCCCAAAAAGCTGTTTTCTCACTTAGAATTTAAAAGTTAATTTTATTAGTCAAAAGAAATTAGATTAAGCGTAAATAAGCAATTTAGAACGGATTAGCCCGTTTTGTTACTAAAATTTTGTTATTTAGAATTAAACGTTTCAAATGGCTCCCAAAAAGCTGTTTTCTCACTTAGAAATTAAAAGTAAATTTTATTAGTCTAAAGAAATTAGATTAAGCATAAAAAAGCAAATTAGAACGATTTAGCGCGTTTTGTTACTAACATTTTGTTATTTAGAATTAAACTTTTCAAATGGCTCCCAAAAAGCTGTTTTCTCACTTAGAATTTAAAAGTAAATTTTATTAGTGAAAATAAGTTAGATTAAGCGTAAATAAGCAAATTAGAACGAATTAGCGCGTTTTGTTACTAAAATTTTGTTATTTAGAATTATACGTTCAAATGGCTCCCAAAAGCTGTTTTCTCACTTAGAATTTAAAAGTAAATTTTATTAGTCAAAAGAAATTAGATTAAGCATAAAAAAGCAAATTAGAACGAATTAGAGCGTTTTGTTACTAAAATTTTGATATTTAGAATTAAACTTTTCAAATGGCTCCCAAAAAGCTGTTTTCTCACTTAGAATTTAAAAGTAAATTTTATTAGTCAAAAGAAATTAGATTAAGCATAAAAAAGCAAATTAGAACGAATTAGCGCGTTTTGTTACTAAAATTTTGTTATTATAATTAAACTTTTCAAATGGCTCCCAAAAAGCTGTTTTCTCACTTAGAATTTAAAAGTAAACTTTATTAGTGAAAATAAGTTAGATTAAGCGTAAATAAGCAATTTAGAACGAATTAGCGCGTTTTGTTACTAAAATTTTGTTATTTAGAATTAAACTTTTCAAATGGCTCCCAAAAAGCTGTTTTTCTCCCTTAGAATTTAAAAGTAAATTTTATTAGTGAAAATAAGTTAGATTATGCCTAAATAAGCAATTTAGAACGAATTAGCGCGTTTTGTTACTAAAATTTTGTTATTTAGAATTAAACGTTCAAATGGCTGCCAAAAAGCTGTTTTCTCACTTAGAATTTAAAAGTAAATTTTATTAGTGAAAATATGTTAGATTAAGCGTAAATAAGCAATTTAGAACGAATTAGAGCGTTTTGTTACTAAAATTTAGTTATTTAGTATTACACGTTTCAAATGGCTCCCAAAAAGCTTTTTTCTCACTTAGAAATTAAAAGTAAATTTTATTAGTCAAAAGAAATTAGATTAAGCATAAAAAAGCAAATTAGAACGAATTAGAGCGTTTTGTTACTAAAATTTTGTTATTTAGAATTAAACGTTCAAATGGCTCCCAAAAAGCTGTTTTCTCACTTAGAATTTAAAAGTAAATTTTATTAGTCAAAAGAAATTAGATTAAGCATAAAAAAGCAAATTAGAACGAATTAGAGCGTTTTGTTACTAAAATTTTGTTATTTAGAATTAAATGTTTCAAATGGCTCCCAAAAAGCTGTTTTCTCACTTAGAATTTAAAAGTTAATTTTATTAGTCAAAAGAAATTAGATTAAGCGTAAATAAGCAATTTAGAACGGATTAGCGCGTTTTGTTACTAAAATTTTGTTATTTAGAATTAAACGTTTCAAATGGCTCCCAAAAAGCTGTTTTCTCACTTAGAAATTAAAAGTAAATTTTATTAGTCTAAAGAAATTAGATTAAGCATAAAAAAGCAAATTAGAACGATTTAGCGCGTTTTGTTACTAAAATTTTGTTATTTAGAATTAAACTTTTCAAATGGCTCCCAAAAAGCTGTTTTCTCACTTAGAATTTAAAAGTAAATTTTATTAGTGAAAATAAATTAGATTAAGCGTAAATAAGCAATTTAGAACGAATTAGCGCGTTTTGTTACTAAAATTTTGTTATTTAGAATTAAACGTTCAAATGGCTCCCAAAAAGCTGTTTTCTCACTTAGAATTTAAAAGTAAATTTTATTAGTCAAAAGAAATTAGATTAAGCATAAAAAAGCAAATTAGAACGAATTAGAGCGTTTTGTTACTAAAATTTTGATATTTAGAATTAAACTTTTCAAATGGCTCCCAAAAAGCTGTTTTCTCACTTAGAATTTAAAAGTAAATTTTATTAGTCTAAAGAAATTAGATTAAGCATAAAAAAGCAAATTAGAACGATTTAGAGCGTTTTGTTACTAATATTTTGTTATTTAGAATTAAACGTTCAAATGGCTCCCAAAAAGCTGTTTTCTGGCTTGGAATTTAAAAGTAAATTTTATTAGTCAAAAGAAATTAGATTAAGCATAAAAAAGCGAATTAGAACTATTTAGCGCGTTTAGTAACTAAAATTTTGTTATTTAAAATTAAACGTTCAAATGGGTGCCAAAAAGCTGTTTTCTCACTTAGAATTTAAAAGTTAATTTTATTAGTCAAAAGAAATTAGATTAAGCGTAAATAAGCAATTTAGAACGGATTAGCGCGTTTTGTTACTAAAATTTTGTTATTTAGAATTAAACGTTTCAAATGGCTCCCAAAAAGCTGTTTTCTCACTTAGAAATTAAAAGTAAATTTTATTAGTCTAAAGAAATTAGATTAAGCATAAAAAAGCAAATTAGAACGATTTAGCGCGTTTTGTTACTAAAATTTTGTTATTTAGAATTAAACTTTTCAAATGGCTCCCAAAAAGCTGTTTTCTCACTTAGAATTTAAAAGTAAATTTTATTAGTGAAAATAAGTTAGATTAAGCGTAAATAAGCAATTTAGAACGAATTAGCGCGTTTTGTTACTAAAATTTTGTTATTTAGAATTAAACGTTCAAATGGCTCCCAAAAAGCTGTTTTCTCACTTAGAATTTAAAAGTAAATTTTATTAGTCAAAAGAAATTAGATTAAGCATAAAAAAGCAAATTAGAACGAATTAGAGCGTTTTGTTACTAAAATTTTGTTAATTAGAATTAAACTTTTCAAATGGCTCCCAAAAAGCTGTTTTCTCACTTTGAAATTAAAAGTAAATTTTATTAGTCTAAAGAAATTAGATTAAGCATCAAAAAGCAAATTAGAACGATTTAGCGCGTTTTGTTACTAAAATTTTGTTATTTAGAATTAAACTTTCCAAATGGCTCCCAAAAAGCTGTTTTCTCACTTAGAATTTAAAAGTTAATTTTATTAGTCAAAAGAAATTAGATTAAGCGTAAATAAGCAATTTAGAACGAATTAGAGCGTTTTGTTACTAAAATTTAGTTATTTAGTATTAAACGATTCAAATGGCTCCCAAAAAGCTGTTTTCTCACTTAGAATTTAAAAGTAAATTTTATTAGTGAAAATAAGTTAGATTAAGCGTAAATAAGCAATTTAGAATTTATTAGAGCGTTTTGTTACTAAAATTTTGTTATTTAGAATTAAACGTTTCATATGGCTCCCAAAAAGCTGTTTTCTCACTTAGAAATTAAAAGTAAATTTTATTAGTCAAAAGAAATTAGATTAAGCATAAAAAAACAAATTAGAACGATTTAGCGCGTGTTGTTACTAAAATTTTGTTATTTAGAATTAAACTTTTCAAATGGCTCCCAAAAGCTGTTTTCTCACTTAGAATTTAAAAGTAAATTTTATTAGTGAAAATAAGTTAGATTAAGCGTAAATAAGCGATTTAGAACGAATTAGCGCGTTTTGTTACTAAAATTTTGTTATTTAGAATTAAACGTTCAAATGGCTCCCAAAAAGCTGTTTTCTCACTTAGAATTCAAAAGTAAATTTTATTAGTCAAAAGAAATTAGATTTAGCATAAAAAAGCAAATTAGAACGAATTAGAGCGTTTTGTTACTAAAATTTTGATATTTAGAATTAAACTTTTCAAATGGCTCCCAAAAAGCTGTTTTCTCACTTAGAATTTAAAAGTAAATTTTATTAGTGAAAATAAGTTAGATTAAGCGTAAATAAGCAATTTAGAACGAATTAGCGCGGTTTGTTACTAAAATTTTGTTATTTAGAATTAAACGTTTCAAATGGCTCCCAAAAAGCTGTTTCCTCACTTAGAAATTAAAAGTAAATTTTATTAGTCAAAAGAAATTAGATTAAGCATAAAAAAGCAAATTAGAACGAATTAGAGCGTTTTGTTACTAAAATTTTGTTATTTAGAATTAAACTTTCCAAATGGCTCCCAAAAAGCTGTTTTCTCACTTAGAATTTAAAAGTTAATTTTATTAGTCAAAAGAAATTAGATTAAGCGTAAATAAGCAATTTAGAACGAATTAGCGCGTTTTGTTACTAAAATTTTGTTATTTAGAATTAACCGTTCAAATGGCTGCCAAAAAGCTGTTTTCTCACTTAGAATTTAAAAGTAAAATTTATTAGTGAAAATATGTTAGATTAAGCGTAAATAAGCAATTTAGAACGAATTAGAGCGTTTTGTTACTAAAATTTTGTTATTTAGAATTAAACGTTCAAATGGCTCCCAAAAAGCTGTTTTCTCACTTAGAATTTAAAAGTAAATTTTATTAGTCAAAAGAAATTAGATTAAGCATAAAAAAGCAAATTAGAACGAATTAGAGCGTTTTGTTACTAAAATTTTGATATTTAGAATTAAACTTTTCAAATGGCTCCCAAAAAGCTGTTTTCTCACTTAGAATTTAAAAGTAAATTTTATTAGTCTAAAGAAATTAGATTAAGCATAAAAAAGCAAATTAGAACGATTTAGAGCGTTTTGTTACTAATATTTTGTTATTTAGAATTAAACGTTCAAATGGCTCCCAAAAAGCTGTTTTCTGGCTTGGAATTTAAAAGTAAATTTTATTAGTCAAAAGAAATTAGATTAAGCATAAAAAAGCAAATTAGAACTATTTAGCGCGTTTAGTAACTAAAATTTTGTTATTTAAAATTAAACGTTCAAATGGGTGCCAAAAAGCTGTTTTCTCACTTAGAATTTAAAAGTAAATTTTATTACTGAAAATAAGTTAGATTAAGCGTAAATAAGCAATTTAGAACGAATTAGCGCGTTTTGTTACTAAAATTTTGTTATTTAGAATTAAACGTTCAAATGGCTCCCAAAAAGCTGTTTTCTCACTTAGAATTTAAAAGTAAATTTTATTAGTGAAAATAAGTTAGATTAAGCGTAAATAAGCAATTGAGAACGAATTAGCGCGGTTTGTTACTAAAATTTTGTTATTTAGAATTAAACGTTTCAAATGGCTCCCAAAAAGCTGTTTCCTCACTTAAAAATTAAAAGTAAATTTTATTAGTCAAAAGAAATTAGATTAAGCATAAAAAAGCAAATTAGAACGAATTAGAGCGTTTTGTTACTAAAATTTTGTTATTTAGAATTAAACTTTCCAAATGGCTCCCAAAAAGCTGTTTTCTCACTTAGAATTTAAAAGTTAATTTTATTAGTCAAAAGAAATTAGATTAAGCGTAAATAAGCAATTTAGAACGAATTAGCGCGTTTTGTTACTAAAATTTTGTTATTTAGAATTAAACGTTCAAATGGCTGCCAAAAAGCTGTTTTCTCACTTAGAATTTAAAAGTAAATTTTATTAGTGAAAATATGTTAGATTAAGCGTAAATAAGCAATTTAGAACGAATTAGAGTGTTTTGTTACTAAAATTTAGTTATTTAGAATTGAACTTTTCAAATGGCTCCCAAAAAGCTGTTTTCTCACTTAGAATTTAAAAGTAAATTTTATTAGTGAAAATATGTTAGATTAAGCCTAAATAAGCAATTTAGAACGAATTAGAGCGTTTTGTTACTAAAATTTAGTTATTTAGTATTAAACGTTTCAAATGGCTCCCAAAAAGCTGTTTTCTCACTTAGAAATTAAAAGTAAATTTTATTAGTCAAAAGAAATTAGATTAAGCATAAAAAAGCAAATTAGAACGAATTAGAGCGTTTTGTTACTAAAATTTTGTTATTTAGAATTAAACGTTCAAATGGCTCCCAAAAAGCTGTTTTCTCACTTAGAATTTAAAAGTAAATTTTATTAGTCAAAAGAAATTAGATTAAGCATAAAAAAGCAAATTAGAACGAATTAGAGCGTTTTGTTACTAAAATTTTGTTATTTAGAATTAAACGTTTCAAATGGCTCCCAAAAAGCTGTTTTCTCACTTAGAATTTAAAAGTTAATTTTATTAGTGAAAATAAGTTAGATTAAGCGTAAATAAGCAATTTAGAACGAATTAGCGCGTTTTGTTACTAAAATTTTGTTATTTAGAATTAAACGTTCAAATGGCTCCCAAAAAGCTGTTTTCTCACTTAGAATTTAAAAGTAAATTTTATTAGTCAAAAGAAATTAGATTAAGCATAAAAAAGCAAATTAGAACGAATTAGAGCGTTTTGTTACTAAAATTTTGATATTTAGAATTAAACTTTTCAAATGGCTCCCAAAAAGCTGTTTTCTCACTTAGAATTTAAAAGTAAATTTTATTAGTCTAAAGAAATTAGATTAAGCATAAAAAAGCAAATTAGAACGATTTAGAGCGTTTTGTTACTAATATTTTGTTATTTAGAATTAAACGTTCAAATGGCTCCCAAAAAGCTGTTTTCTGGCTTGGAATTTAAAAGTAAATTTTATTAGTCAAAAGAAATTAGATTAAGCATAAAAAAGCGAATTAGAACTATTTAGCGCGTTTAGTAACTAAAATTTTGTTATTTAAAATTAAACGTTCAAATGGGTGCCAAAAAGCTGTTTTCTCACTTAGAATTTAAAAGTAAATTTTATTAGTAAAAATAAGTTAGATTAAGCGTAAATAAGCAATTGAGAACGAATTAGCGCGGTTTGTTACTAAAATTTTGTTATTTAGAATTAAACGTTTCAAATGGCTCCCAAAAAGCTGTTTTCTCACATAGAATTTAAAAGTAAATTTTGTTAGTGAAAATAAGTTAGATTAAGCGTAAATAAGCAATTGAGAACGAATTAGCGCGGTTTGTTACTAAAATTTTGTTATTTAGAATTAAACGTTTCAAATGGCTCCCAAAAAGCTGTTTCCTCACTTAGAAATTAAAAGTAAATTTTATTAGTCAAAAGAAATTAGATTAAGCATAAAAAAGCAAATTAGAACGAATTAGAGCGTTTTGTTACTAAAATTTTGTTATTTAGAATTAAACTTTCCAAATGGCTCCCAAAAAGCTGTTTTCTCACTTAGAATTTAAAAGTTAATTTTATTAGTCAAAAGAAATTAGATTAAGCGTAAATAAGCAATTTAGAACGAATTAGCGCGTTTTGTTACTAAAATTTTGTTATTTAGAATTAAACGTTCAAATGGCTGCCAAAAAGCTGTTTTCTCACTTAGAATTTAAAAGTAAATTTTATTAGTGAAAATATGTTAGATTAAGCGTAAATAAGCAATTTAGAACGAATTAGAGCGTTTTGTTACTAAAATTTAGTTATTTAGAATTGAACTTTTCAAATGGCTCCCAAAAAGCTGTTTTCTCACTTAGAATTTAAAAGTAAATTTTATTAGTGAAAATATGTTAGACTAAGCCTAAATAAGCAATTTAGAACGAATTAGAGCGTTTTGTTACTAAAATTTAGTTATTTAGTATTAAACGTTTCAAATGGCTCCCAAAAAGCTGTTTTCTCACTTATAATTTAAAAGTAAATTTTATTAGTCAAAAGAAATTAGATTAAGCATAAAAAAGCAAATTAGAACGAATTAGAGCGTTTTGTTACTAAAATTTTGTTATTTAGAATTAAACGTTTCAAATGGCTCCCAAAAAGCTGTTTTCTCACTTAGAATTTAAAAGTTAATTTTATTAGTGAAAATAAGTTAGATTAAGCGTAAATAAGCAATTTAGAACGAATTAGCGCGTTTTGTTACTAAAATTTTGTTATTTAGAATTAAACGTTCAAATGGCTCCCAAAAAGCTGTTTTCTCACTTAGAATTTAAAAGTAAATTTTATTAGTCAAAAGAAATTAGATTAAGCATAAAAAAGCAAATTAGAACGAATTAGAGCGTTTTGTTACTAAAATTTTGATATTTAGAATTAAACTTTTCAAATGGCTCCCAAAAAGCTGTTTTCTCACTTAGAATTTAAAAGTAAATTTTATTAGTCTAAAGAAATTAGATTAAGCATAAAAAAGCAAATTAGAACGATTTAGAGCGTTTTGTTACTAATATTTTGTTATTTAGAATTAAACGTTCAAATGGCTCCCAAAAAGCTGTTTTCTGGCTTGGAATTTAAAAGTAAATTTTATTAGTCAAAAGAAATTAGATTAAGCATAAAAAAGCGAATTAGAACTATTTAGCGCGTTTAGTAACTAAAATTTTGTTATTTAAAATTAAACGTTCAAATGGGTGCCAAAAAGCTGTTTTCTCACTTAGAATTTAAAAGTAAATTTTATTAGTCAAAAGAAATTAGATTAAGCATAAAAAAGCAAATTAGAACGAATTAGAGCGTTTTGTTACTAAAATTTTGTTAATTAGAATTAAACTTTTCAAATGGCCCCCAAAAAGCTGTTTTCTCACTTAGAAATTAAAAGTAAATTTTATTAGTCTAAAGAAATTAGATTAAGCATAAAAAAGCAAATTAGAACGATTTAGCGCGTTTTGTTACTAAAATTTTGTTATTTAGAATTAAACTTTTCAAATGGCTCCCAAAAAGCTGTTTTCTCACTTAGAATTTAAAAGTAAATTTTATTAGTCAAAAGAAATTAGATTAAGCATAAAAAAGCAAATTAGAACGAATTAGAGCGTTTTGTTACTAAAATTTTGATATTTAGAATTAAACTTTTCAAATGGCTCCCAAAAAGCTGTTTTCTCACTTAGAATTTAAAAGTAAATTTTATTAGTGAAAATAAGTTAGATTAAGCGTAAATAAGCAATTTAGAACGAATTAGCGCGTTTTGTTACTAAAATTTTGTTATTTAGAATTAAACGTTCAAATGGCTCCCAAAAAGCTGTTTTCTCACTTAGAATTTAAAAGTAAATTTTATTAGTCAAAAGAAATTAGATTAAGCATAAAAAAGCAAATTAGAACGAATTAGAGCGTTTTGTTACTAAAATTTTGATATTTAGAATTAAACTTTTCAAATGGCTCCCAAAAAGCTGTTTTCTCACTTAGAATTTAAAAGTAAATTTTATTAGTGAAAATAAGTTAGATTAAGCGTAAATAAGCAATTTAGAACGAATTAGCGCGTTTTGTTACTAAAATTTTGTTATTTAGAATTAAACGTTCAAATGGCTCCCAAAAAGCTGTTTTCTCACTTAGAATTTAAAAGTAAATTTTATTAGTGAAAATAAGTTAGATTAAGCGTAAATAAGCAATTTAGAACGAATTAGAGCGTTTTGTTACTAAAATTTTGTTATTTACAATTAAACTTTTCAAATGGCTCCAAAAAAGCTGTTTTCTCACTTAGAATGTAAAAGTGAATTTTATTAGTCAAAAGAAATTAGATTAAGCATAAAAAAGCAAATTTGAACGAATTAGAGAGTTTTGTTACTAAAATTTTGTTATTTAGAATTAAACGTTCAAATGGCTCCCAAAAAGCTGTTTTCTCACTTAGAATTTAAAAGTAAATTTTATTAGTGAAAATAAGTTAGATTAAGCGTAAATAAGCAATTTAGAACGAATTAGCGCATTTTGTTACTAAAATTTTGTTATTTAGAATTAAACGTTCAAATGGCTCCCAAAAATCTGTTTTCTCACTTAGAATTTAAAAGTAAATTTTATTAGTGAAAATAAGTTAGATTAAGCGTAAATAAGCAATTTAGAACGAATTAGAGCGTTTTGTTACTAAAATTTTGTTATTTACAATTAAACTTTTCAAATGGCTCCCAAAAAGCTGTTTTCTCACTTAGAATGTGAAAGTAAATTTTATTAGTCAAAAGAAATTAGATTAAGCATGAAAAAGCAAATTTGAACGAATTAGAGAGTTTTGTTACTAAAATTTTGTTATTTAGAATTAAACGTTCAAATGGCTCCCAAAAAGCTGTTTTCTCACTTAGAATATAAAAGTAAATTTTATTAGTCAAAAGAAATTAGATTAAGCATAAAAAAGCAAATTAGAACGAATTAGAGCGTTTTGTTACTAAAATTTTGTTAATTAGAATTAAACTTTTCAAATGGCTCCCAAAAAGCTGTTTTCTCACTTAGAATTTAAAAGTAAATTTTATTAGTCAAAAGAAATTAGATTAAGCATACAAAAGCAAATTAGAACGAATTAGAGCGTTTTGTTACTAAAATTTTGTTAATTAGAATTAAACTTTTCAAATGGCCCCCAAAAAGCTGTTTTCTCACTTAGAAATTAAAAGTAAATTTTATTAGTCTAAAGAAATTAGATTAAGCATAAAAAAGCAAATTAGAACGATTTAGCGCGTTTTGTTACTAAAATTTTGTTATTTAGAATTAAACTTTTCAAATGGCTCCCAAAAAGCTGTTTTCTCACTTAGAATTTAAAACTAAATTTTATTAGTGAAAATAAGTTAGATTAAGCGTAAATAAGCAATTTAGAACGAATTAGCGCGTTTTGTTACTAAAATATTGTTATTTAGAATTAAACGTTTCAAATGGCTCCCAAAAAGCTGTTTTCTCACTTAGAAATTAAAAGTAAATTTGATTAGTCTAAAGAAATTAGATTAAGCATAAAAAAGCAAATTAGAACGATTTAGCGCGTTTTGTTACAAAAATTTTGTTATTTAGAATTAAACTTTTCAAATGGCTCCCAAAAAGCTGTTTTCTCACTTAGAATTTAAAAGTAAAATTTTATTAGTCTAAAGAAATTAGATTAAGCATAAAAAAGAAAATTAGAACGATTTAGAGCGTTTTGTTACTAATATTTTGTTATTTAGAATTAAACGTTCAAATGGCTCCCAAAAAGCTGTTTTCTGGCTTGGAATTTAAAAGTAAATTTTATTAGTCAAAAGAAATTAGATTAAGCATAAAAAAGCGAATTAGAACTATTTAGCGCGTTTAGTAACTAAAATTTTGTTATTTAAAATTAAACGTTCAAATGGGTGCCAAAAAGCTGTTTTCTCACTTAGAATTTAAAAGTAAATTTTATTAGTGAAAATAAGTTAGATTAAGCGTAAATAAGCAATTTAGAACGAATTAGCGCGTTTTGTTACTAAAATTTTGTTATTTAGAATTAAACGTTCAAATGGCTCCCAAAAAGCTGTTTTCTCACTTAGAATTTAAAAGTAAATTTTATTAGTCAAAAGAAATTAGATTAAGCATAAAAAAGCAAATTAGAACGAATTAGAGCGTTTTGTTACTAAAATTTTGATATTTAGAATTAAACTTTTCAAATGGCTCCCAAAAAGCTGTTTTCTCACTTAGAATTTAAAAGTAAATTTTATTAGTGAAAATAAGTTAGATTAAGCGTAAATAAGCAATTGAGAACGAATTAGCGCGGTTTGTTACTAAAATTTTGTTATTTAGAATTAAACGTTTCAAATGGCTCCCAAAAAGCTGTTTCCTCACTTAGAAATTAAAAGTAAATTTTATTAGTCAAAAGAAATTAGATTAAGCATAAAAAAGCAAATTAGAACGAATTAGAGCGTTTTGTTACTAAAATTTTGTTATTTAGAATTAAACTTTCCAAATGGCTCCCAAAAAGCTGTTTTCTCACTTAGAATTTAAAAGTTAATTTTATTAGTCAAAAGAAATTCGATTAAGCGTAAATAAGCAATTTAGAACGAATTAGCGCGTTTTGTTACTAAAATTTTGTTATTTAGAATTAAACTTTCCAAATGGCTCCCAAAAAGCTGTTTTCTCACTTAGAATTTAAAAGTTAATTTTATTAGTCAAAAGAAATTCGATTAAGCGTAAATAAGCAATTTAGAACGAATTAGCGCGTTTTGTTACTAAAATTTTGTTATTTAGAATTAAACTTTTCAAATGGCTCCCAAAAAGCTGTTTTCTCACTTAGAATTTAAAAGTAAATTTTATTAGTGAAAATAAGTTAGATTAAGCGTAAATAAGCAATTTAGAACGAATTAGCGCGTTTTGTTACTAAAATTTTGTTATTTAGAATTAAACTTTTCAAATGGCTCCCAAAAAGCTGTTTTCTCCCTTAGAATTTAAAAGTAAATTTTATTAGTGAAAATATGTTAGATTAAGCCTAAATAAGCTTTAGAACGAATTAGAGCGTTTTGTTACTAAAATTTTGTTATTTAGAATTAAACGTTTCAAATGGCTCCCAAAAAGCTGTTTTCTCACTTAGAATTTAAAAGTTAATTTTATTAGTCAAAAGAAATTAGATTAAGCGTAAATAAGCAATTTAGAACGGATTAGCGCGTTTTGTTACTAAAATTTTGTTATTTAGAATTAAACGTTTCAAATGGCTCCCAAAAAGCTGTTTTCTCACTTAGAAATTAAAAGTAATTTTTATTAGTCTAAACAAATTAGATTAAGCATAAAAAACCAAATTAGAACGATTTAGCGCGTTTTGTTACTAAAATTTTGTTATTTAGAATTAAACTTTTCAAATGGCTCCCAAAAAGCTGTTTTCTCACTTAGAATTTAAAAGTAAATTTTATTAGTGAAAATAAGTTAGATTAAGCGTAAATAAGCAATTTAGAACGAATTAGCGCGTTTTGTTACTAAAATTTTGTTATTTAGAATTAAACGTTCAAATGGCTCCCAAAAAGCTGTTTTCTCACTTAGAATTTAAAAGTAAATTTTATTAGTCAAAAGAAATTAGATTAAGCATAAAAAAGCAAATTAGAACGAATTAGAGCGTTTTGTTACTAAAATTTTGATATTTAGAATTAAACTTTTCAAATGGCTCCCAAAAAGCTGTTTTCTCACTTAGAATTTAAAAGTAAATTTTATTAGTCTAAAGAAATTAGATTAAGCATAAAAAAGCAAATTAGAACGATTTAGAGCGTTTTGTTACTAATATTTTGTTATTTAGAATTAAACGTTCAAATGGCTCCCAAAAAGCTGTTTTCTGGCTTGGAATTTAAAAGTAAATTTTATTAGTCAGAAGAAATTAGATTAAGCATAAAAAAGCGAATTAGAACTATTTAGCGCGTTTAGTAACTAAAATTTTGTTATTTAAAATTAAACGTTCAAATGGGTGCCAAAAAGCTGTTTTCTCACTTAGAATTTAAAAGTAAATTTTATTAGTGAAAATAAGTTAGATTAAGCGTAAATAAGCAATTTAGAACGAATTAGCGCGTTTTGTTACTAAAATTTTGTTATTTAGAATTAAACGTTCAAATGGCTCCCAAAAAGCTGTTTTCTCACTTAGAATTTAAAAGTAAATTTTATTAGTCAAAAGAAATTAGATTAAGCATAAAAAAGCAAATTAGAACGAATTAGAGCGTTTTGTTACTAAAATTTTGATATTTAGAATTAAACTTTTCAAATGGCTCCCAAAAAGCTGTTTTCTCACTTAGAATTTAAAAGTAAATTTTATTAGTGAAAATAAGTTAGATTAAGCGTAAATAAGCAATTGAGAACGAATTAGCGCGGTTTGTTACTAAAATTTTGTTAAATAACAAAATTTTAGTAACAAACGTTTCAAATGGCTCCCAAAAAGCTGTTTCCTCACTTAGAAATTAAAAGTAAATTTTATTAGTCAAAAGAAATTAGATTAAGCATAAAAAAGCAAATTAGAACGAATTAGAGCGTTTTGTTACTAAAATTTTGTTATTTAGAATTAAACTTTCCAAATGGCTCCCAAAAAGCTGTTTTCTCACTTAGAATTTAAAAGTTAATTTTATTAGTCAAAAGAAATTCGATTAAGCGTAAATAAGCAATTTAGAACGAATTAGCGCGTTTTGTTACTAAAATTTTGTTATTTAGAATTAAACGTTCAAATGGCTGCCAAAAAGCTGTTTTCTCACTTAGAATTTAAAAGTAAATTTTATTAGTGTAAATATGTTAGATTAAGCGTAAATAAGCAATCTAGAACGAATTAGAGCGTTTTGTTACTAAAATTTAGTTATTTAGAATTGAACTTTTCAAATGGCTCCCAAAAAGCTGTTTTCTCACTTAGAATTTAAAAGTAAATTTTATTAGTCAAAAGAAATTAGACTAAGCATAAAAAAGCAAATTAGAACGAATTAGAGCGTTTTGTTACTAAAATTTTGTTATTTAGAATTAAACTTTTCAAATGGCTCCCAAAAAGCTGTTTTCTCACTTAGAAATTAAAAGTAAATTTTATTAGTCTAAAGAAATTAGATTAAGCATAAAAAAGCAAATTAGAACGAAATAGAGCGTTTTGTTACTAAAATTTTGTTATTTAGAATTAAACTTTTCAAATGGCTCCCAAAAAGCTGTTTTCTCACTTAGAATTTAAAAGTAAATTTTATTAGTCAAAATAAGTTAGATTATGCGTAAATAATCAATTTAGAACGATTTAGCGCGTTTTGTTACTAAATTTTTGTTATTTAGTATTAAACTTTTCAAATGGCTCCCAAAAAGCTGTTTTCTCACTTAGAAATTAAAAGTAAATTTTATTAGTCTAAAGAAATTAGATTAAGCATAAAAAAGCAAATTAGAACGATTTAGCGCGTTTTGTTACTAAAATTTTGTTATTTAGAATTGAACTTTTCAAATGGCTCCCAAAAAGCTGTTTTCTCACTTAGAATTTAAAAGTAAATTTTATTAGTCAAAAGAAATTAGACTAAGCATAAAAAAGCAAATTAGAACGAATTAGAGCGTTTTGTTACTAAAATTTTGTTATTTAGAATTAAACTTTTCAAATGGCTCCCAAAAAGCTGTTTTCTCACTTAGAAATTAAAAGTAAATTTTATTAGTCTAAAGAAATTAGATTAAGCATAAAAAAGCAAATTAGAACGAATTAGAGCGTTTTGTTACTAAAATTTTGTTATTTAGAATTAAACTTTTCAAATGGCTCCCAAAAAGCTGTTTTCTCACTTAGAATTTTAAAGTAAATTTTATTAGTCAAAATAAGTTAGATTATGCGTAAATAATCAATTTAGAACGATTTAGCGCGTTTTGTTACTAAATTTTTGTTATTTAGTATTAAACTTTTCAAATGGCTCCCAAAAAGCTGTTTTCTCACTTAGAATATAAAAGTAAATTTTATTAGTCAAAAGAAATTAGATTAAGCATAAAAAAGCAAATTAGAACGAATTAGAGCGTTTTGTTACTAAAATTTTGTTAATTAGAATTAAACTTTTCAAATGGCCCCCAAAAAGCTGTTTTCTCACTTAGAAATTAAAAGTAAATTTTATTAGTCTAAAGAAATTAGATTAAGCATAAAAAAGCAAATTAGAACGATTTAGCGCGTTTTGTTACTAAAATTTTGTTAATTAGAATTAAACTTTTCAAATGGTTCCCAAAAAGCTGTTTTCTCACTTAGAATTTAAAAGTAAATTTTATTAGTCAAAAGAAATTAGATTAAGCATAAAAAAGCAAATTAGAACGAATTAGAGCGTTTTGTTACTAAAATTTTGTTAATTAGAATTAAACTTTTCAAATGGCCCCCAAAAAGCTGTTTTCTCACTTAGAAATTAAAAGTAAATTTTATTAGTCTAAAGAAATTAGATTAAGCATAAAAAAGCAAATTAGAACGATTTAGCGCGTTTTGTTACTAAAATTTTGTTATTTAGAATTAAACTTTTCAAATGGCTCCCAAAAAGCTGTTTTCTCCCTTAGAATTTAAAAGTAAATTTTATTAGTGAAAATAAGTTAGATTATGCCTAAATAAGCAATTTAGAACGAATTAGCGCGTTTTGTTACTAAAATTTTGTTATTTAGAATTAAACGTTCAAATGGCTGCCAAAAAGCTGTTTTCTCACTTAGAATTTAAAAGTAAATTTTATTAGTGAAAATATGTTAGATTAAGCCTAAATAAGCAATTTAGAACGAATTAGAGCGTTTTGTTACTAAAATTTTGTTATTTAGAATTAAACGTTTCAAATGGCTCCCAAAAAGCTGTTTTCTCACTTAGAATTTAAAAGTTAATTTTATTAGTCAAAAGAAATTAGATTAAGCGTAAATAAGCAATTTAGAACGGATTAGCGCGTTTTGTTACTAAAATTTTGTTATTTAGAATTAAACGTTTCAAATGGCTCCCAAAAAGCTGTTTTCTCACTTAGAAATTAAAAGTAATTTTTATTAGTCTAAACAAATTAGATTAAGCATAAACAACCAAATTAGAACGATTTAGCGCGTTTTGTTACTAAAATTTTGTTATTTAGAATTAAACTTTTCAAATGGCTCCCAAAAAGCTGTTTTCTCACTTAGAATTTAAAAGTAAATTTTATTAGTGAAAATAAGTTAGATTAAGCGTAAATAAGCAATTTAGAACGAATTAGCGCGTTTTGTTACTAAAATTTTGTTATTTAGAATTAAACGTTCAAATGGCTCCCAAAAAGCTGTTTTCTCACTTAGAATTTAAAAGTAAATTTTATTAGTCAAAAGAAATTAGATTAAGCATAAAAAAGCAAATTAGAACGAATTAGAGCGTTTTGTTACTAAAATTTTGATATTTAGAATTAAACTTTTCAAATGGCTCCCAAAAAGCTGTTTTCTCACTTAGAATTTAAAAGTAAATTTTATTAGTCTAATGAAATTAGATTAAGCATAAAAAAGCAAATTAGAACGATTTAGAGCGTTTTGTTACTAATATTTTGTTATTTAGAATTAAACGTTCAAATGGCTCCCAAAAAGCTGTTTTCTGGCTTGGAATTTAAAAGTAAATTTTATTAGTCAAAAGAAATTAGATTAAGCATAAAAAAGCGAATTAGAACTATTTAGCGCGTTTAGTAACTAAAATTTTGTTATTTAAAATTAAACGTTCAAATGGGTGCCAAAAAGCTGTTTTCTCACTTAGAATTTAAAAGTAAATTTTATTAGTGAAAATAAGTTAGATTAAGCGTAAATAAGCAATTTAGAACGAATTAGCGCGTTTTGTTACTAAAATTTTGTTATTTAGAATTAAACGTTCAAATGGCTCCCAAAAAGCTGTTTTCTCACTTAGAATTTAAAAGTAAATTTTATTAGTCAAAAGAAATTAGATTAAGCATAAAAAAGCAAATTAGAACGAATTAGAGCGTTTTGTTACTAAAATTTTGATATTTAGAATTAAACTTTTCAAATGGCTCCCAAAAAGCTGTTTTCTCACTTAGAATTTAAAAGTAAATTTTATTAGTGAAAATAAGTTAGATTAAGCGTAAATAAGCAATTTAGAACGAATTAGCGCGTTTTGTTACTAAAATTTTGTTATTTAGAATTAAACGTTCAAATGGCTCCCAAAAAGCTGTTTTCTCACTTAGAATTTAAAGTAAATTTTATTAGTCAAAAGAAATTAGATTAAGCATAAAAAAGCAAATTAGAACGAATTAGAGCGTTTTGTTACTAAAATTTTGTTATTTAGAATTAAACTTTCCAAATGGCTCCCAAAAAGCTGTTTTCTCACTTAGAATTTAAAAGTTAATTTTATTAGTCAAAAGAAATTCGATTAAGCGTAAATAAGCAATTTAGAACGAATTAGCGCGTTTTGTTACTAAAATTTTGTTATTTAGAATTAAACGTTCAAATGGCTGCCAAAAAGCTGTTTTCTCACTTAGAATTTAAAAGTAAATTTTATTAGTGAAAATATGTTAGATTAAGCGTAAATAAGCAATTTAGAACGAATTAGAGCGTTTTGTTACTAAAATTTAGTTATTTAGAATTGAACTTTTCAAATGGCTCCCAAAAAGCTGTTTTCTCACTTAGAATTTAAAAGTAAATTTTATTAGTCAAAAGAAATTAGACTAAGCATAAAAAAGCAAATTAGAACGATTTAGCGCGTTTTGTTACTAAAATTTTGTTATTTAGAATTGAACTTTCAAATGGCTCCCAAAAAGCTGTTTTCTCACTTAGAATTTAAAAGTAAATTTTATTAGTGAAAATAAGTTAGATTAAGCGTAAATAAGCAATTTAGAACGAATTTGCGGCGTTTTGTTACTAAAATTTTGTTATTTAGAATTAAACGTTCAAATGGCTCCCAAAAAGCTGTTTTCTCACTTAGAATTTAAAAGTAAATTTTATTAGTCAAAAGAAATTAGATTAAGCATAAAAAAGCAAATTAGAACGAATTAGAGCGTTTTGTTACTAAAATTTGTTATTTAGAATTAACGTTTCATATGGCTCCCAAAAAGCTGTTTTCTCACTTAGAAATTAAAAGTAAATTTTATTAGTCAAAAGAAAATTAGATTAAGCATAAAAAAACAAATTAGAACGATTTAGCGCGTGTTGTTACTAAAATTTTGTTATTTAGAATTAAACTTTTCAAATGGCTCCCAAAAGCTGTTTTCTCACTTAGAATTTAAAAGTAAATTTTATTAGTGAAAATAAGTTAGATTAAGCGTAAATAAGCGATTTAGAACGAATTAGCGCGTTTTGTTACTAAAATTTTGTTATTTAGAATTAAACGTTCAAATGGCTCCCAAAAAGCTGTTTTCTCACTTAGAATTCAAAAGTAAATTTTATTAGTCTAAAGAAATTAGATTAAGCATAAAAAAGCAAATTAGAACGAAATAGAGCGTTTTGTTACTAAAATTTTGTTATTTAGAATTAACTTTTCAAATGGCTCCCAAAAAGCTGTTTTCTCACTTAGAATTTAAAAGTAAATTTTATTAGTCAAATAAGTTAGATTATGCGTAAATAATCAATTTAGAACGATTTAGCGCGTTTTGTTACTAAATTTTTGTTATTTAGTATTAAACTTTTCAAATGGCTCCCAAAAAAGCTGTTTTCTCACTTAGAAATTAAAAGTAAATTTTATTAGTCTAAAGAAATTAGATTAAGCATAAAAAAGCAAATTAGAACGATTTAGCGCGTTTTGTTACTAAAATTTTGTTATTTAGAATTGAACTTTTCAAATGGCTCCCAAAAAGCTGTTTTCTCACTTAGAATTTAAAAGTAAATTTTATTAGTCAAAAGAAATTAGACTAAGCATAAAAAAGCAAATTAGAACGAATTAGAGCGTTTTGTTACTAAAATTTTGTTTATTTAGAATTAACCGTTCAAATGGCTGCCAAAAAGCTGTTTTCTCACTTAGAATTTAAAAGTAAAATTTATTAGTGAAAATATGTTAGATTAAGCGTAAATAAGCAATTTAGAACGAATTAGAGCGTTTTGTTACTAAAATTTAGTTATTTAGTATTAAACTTTTCAAATGGCTCCCAAAAAGCTGTTTTCTCACTTAGAATTTAAAAGTTAATTTTATTAGTCAAAAGAAATTAGATTAAGCGTAAATAAGCAATTTAGAACGAATTAGCGCGTTTTGTTACTAAAATTTTGTTATTTAGAATTAACCGTTCAAATGGCTGCCAAAAAGCTGTTTTCTCACTTAGAATTTAAAAGTAAAATTTATTAGTGAAAATATGTTAGATTAAGCGTAAATAAGCAATTTAGAACGAATTAGAGCGTTTTGTTACTAAAATTTAGTTATTTAGTATTAAACTTTTCAAATGGCTCCCAAAAAGCTGTTTTCTCACTTAGAATTTAAAAGTAAATTTTATTAGTGAAAATAAGTTAGATTAAGCGTAAATAAGCAATTTAGAACGAATTAGCGCATTTTGTTACTAAAATTTTGTTATTTAGAATTAAACGTTCAAATGGCTCCCAAAAAGCTGTTTTCTCACTTAGAATTTAAAAGTAAATTTTATTAGTGAAAATAAGTTAGATTAAGCGTAAATAAGCAATTTAGAACGAATTAGCGCGTTTTGTTACTAAAATTTTGTTATTTAGAATTAAACGTTAAAATGGCTCCCAAAAAGCTGTTTTCTCACTTAGAATTTAAAAGTAAATTTTATTAGTGAAAATAAGTTAGATTTAGCGTAAATAAGCAATTTAGAACGAATTAGCGCATTTTGTTACTAAAATTTTGTTATTTAGAATTAAACGTTCAAATGGCTCCCAAAAAGCTGTTTTCTCACTTAGATTTAAAAGTAAATTTTATTAGTGAAAATAAGTTAGATTAAGCGTAAATAAGCAATTAGAACGAATTAGAGCGTTTTGTTACTAAAATTTTGTTATTTACAATTAAACTTTTCAAATGGCTCCCAAAAAGCTGTTTTCTCACTTAGAATGTAAAAGTAAATTTTATTAGTCAAAAGAAATTAGATTAAGCATAAAAAAGCAAATTTGAACGAATTAGAGAGTTTTGTTACTAAAATTTTGTTATTTAGAATTAAACGTTCAAATGGCTCCCAAAAAGCTGTTTTCTCACTTAGAATATAAAAGTAAATTTTATTAGTCAAAAGAAATTAGATTAAGCATAAAAAGCAAATTAGAACGAATTAGAGCGTTTTGTTACTAAAATTTTGTTAATTAGAATTAAACTTTTCAAATGGCTCCCAAAAAGCTGTTTTCTCACTTAGAATTTAAAAGTAAATTTTATTAGTCATAAGAAATTAGATTAAGCATAAAAAAGCAAATTAGAACGAATTAGAGCGTTTTGTTACTAAAATTTTGTTAATTAGAATTAAACTTTTCAAATGGCTCCCAAAAAGCTGTTTTCTCACTTAGAAATTTAAAAGTAAATTTGATTAGTCAAAAGAAATTAGATTAAGCATAAAAAAGCAAATTAGAACGAATTAGAGGTTTTGTTACTAAAATTTTGATATTTAGAATTAAACTTTTCAAATGGCTCCCAAAAAGCTGTTTTCTCACTTAGAATTTAAAAGTAAATTTTATTAGTGAAAATAAGTTAGATTAAGCGTAAATAAGCAATTTAGAACGAATTAGAGCGTTTTGTTACTAAAATTTTGTTATTTACAATTAAACTTTTCAAATGGCTCCAAAAAAGCTGTTTTCTCACTTAGAATTTAAAAGTAAATTTTATTAGTGAAAATAAGTTAGATTAAGCGTAAATAAGCAAGTTAGAACGAATTAGCGCGGTTTGTTACTAAAATTTTGTTATTTAGAATTAAACGTTCAAATGGCTCCCAAAAAGCTGTTTTCTCCCTTAGAATTTAAAAGTAAATTTTATTAGTGAAAATAAGTTAGATTATGCCTAAATAAGCAATTTAGAACGAATTAGCGCGTTTTGTTACTAAAATTTTGTTATTTAGAATTAAACGTTCAAATGGCTGCCAAAAAGCTGTTTTCTCACTTAGAATTTAAAAGTAAATTTTATTAGTGAAAATATGTTAGATTAAGCCTAAATAAGCAATTTAGAACGAATTCGAGCGTTTTGTTACTAAAATTTTGTTATTTAGAATTAAACGTTTCAAATGGCTCCCAAAAAGCTGTTTTCTCACTTAGAATTTAAAAGTTAATTTTATTAGTCAAAAGAAATTAGATTATGCGTAAATAAGCAATTTAGAACGGATTAGCGCGTTTTGTTACTAAAATTTTGTTATTTAGAATTAAACGTTTCAAATGGCTCCCAAAAAGCTGTTTTCTCACTTAGAAATTAAAAGTAATTTTTATTAGTCTAACAAATTAGATTAAGCATAAACAACCAAATTAGAACGATTTAGCGCGTTTTGTTACTAATAATTTTGTTATTTAGAATTAAACTTTTCAAATGGCTCCCAAAAAGCTGTTTTCTCACTTAGAATTTAAAAGTAAATTTTATTAGTGAAAATAAGTTAGATTAAGCGTAAATAAGCAATTTAGAACGAATTAGCGCGTTTTGTTACTAAAATTTTGTTAATTAGAATTAAACGTTCAAATGGCTCCCAAAAAGCTGTTTTCTCACTTAGAATTTAAAAGTAAATTTTATTAGTCAAAAGAAATTAGATTAAGCATAAAAAAGCAAATTAGAACGAATTAGAGCGTTTTGTTACTAAAATTTTGATATTTAGAATTAAACTTTTCAAATGGCTCCCAAAAAGCTGTTTTTCTCACTTAGAATTTAAAAGTAAATTTTATTAGTCTAATGAAATTAGATTAAGCATAAAAAAGCAAATTAGAACGATTTAGAGCGTTTTGTTACTAATATTTTGTTATTTAGAATTAAACGTTCAAATGGCTCCCAAAAAGCTGTTTTCTGCTTGGAATTTAAAAGTAAATTTTATTAGTCAAAAGAAATTAGATTAAGCATAAAAAAGCGAATTAGAACTATTTAGCGCGTTTAGTAACTAAAATTTTGTTATTTAAAAATTAAACGTTCAAATGGGTGCCAAAAAGCTGTTTTCTCACTTAGAATTTAAAAGTAAATTTTATTAGTGAAAATAAGTTAGATTAAGCGTAAATAAGCAATTTAGAACGAATTAGCGCGTTTTTGTTACCTAAAATTTTGTTATTTAGAATTAAACGTTCAAATGGCTCCCAAAAAGCTGTTTTCTCACTTAGAATTTAAAAGTAAATTTTATTAGTCAAAAGAAAATTAGATTAAGCATAAAAAAGCAAATTAGAACGAATTAGAGCGTTTTGTTACTAAAATTTTGATATTTAGAATTAAACTTTTCAAATGGCTCCCAAAAAAGCTGTTTTCTCACTTAGAATTTAAAAGTAAATTTTATTAGTGAAAATAAGTTAGATTAAGCGTAAATAAGCAATTGAGAACGAATTAGCGCGTTTTGTTACTAAAATTTTGTTATTTAGAATTAAACGTTCAAATGGCTCCCAAAAAGCTGTTTTCTCACTTAGAAATTAAAAGTAAATTTTATTAGTCAAAAGAAATTAGATTCAGCATAAAAAAGCAAATTAGAACGAATTAGAGCGTTTTGTTACTAAATTTTGTTATTTAGAATTAAACTTTCCAAATGGCTCCCAAAGAAGCTGTTTTCTCACTTAGATTTAAAAGTTAATTTTATTAGTCAAAAGAAATTCGATTAAGCGTAAATAAGCAATTTAGAACGAATTAGCGCGTTTTGTTACTAAAATTTTGTTATTTAGAATTAAACGTTCAAATGGCTGCCAAAAAGCTGTTTTCTCACTTAGAATTTAAAAGTAAATTTTATTAGTGAAAATATGTTAGATTAAGCGGAAATAAGCAATTTAGAACGAATTAGAGCGTTTTGTTACTAAAATTTAGTTATTTAGAATTGAACTTTTCAAATGGCTCCCAAA
>CAJVRQ020000014.1:0-42540 GCA_911728435.2 Apoderus coryli
TTTTAAATTCTAAGTGAGAAAACAGCTTTTTGGGAGCCATTTGAACGTTTAATTCTAAATAACAAAATTTTAGTAACAACACGCGCTAAATCGTTCTAATTTGGTTTTTTATGCTTAATCTAATTTCTTTTGACTAATAAAATTTACTTCTAATTTCTAAGTGAGAAAACAGCTTTTTGGGAGCCATTTGTAAAGTTTAATTCTAAATAACAAAATTTTAGTAACAAAACGCTCTAATTTGTTCTAATTAGCTTTTTTATGCTTAATCTAATTTCTTTTGACTAATAAAATTTACTTTTAATTTCTAAGTTAGAAAACAGCTTTTTGGGAGCCATTTGAAACGTTTAATTCTAAATAACAAAATTTTAGTAACAAAACGCTCTAATTCGTTCTAAATTGCTTATTTATGCTTAATCTAACTTAGTTTCACTAATAAAATTTACTTTTAAATTCTAAGTGAGAAAACAGCTTTTTGGGAGCCATTTGAAAAGTTTAATTCTAAATAACAATATTTTAGTAACAAAACGCTCTAATTCGTTCTAATTTGCTTTTTTATGCTTAATCTAAATTCTTTTGACTAATAAAATTTACTTCTAATTTCTAAGTGAGAAAACAGCTTTTTGGAGCCATTTGAACGTTTAATTCTAAATAACAAAATTTTAGTAACAAAACGCGCTAAATCGTTCTAATTTGCTTTTTTATGCTTAATCTAATTTCTTTTGACTAATAAAATTTACTTCTAATTTCTAAGTGAGAAAACAGCTTTTTGGGAGCCATTTGTAAAGTTTAATTCTAAATAACAAAATTTTAGTAACAACACGCGCTAAATCGTTCTAATTTGGTTTTTTATGCTTAGTCTAATTTCTTTTGACTAATAAAATTTACTTCTAATTTCTAAGTGAGAAAACAGCTTTTTGGGAGCCATTTGTAAAGTTTAATTCTAAATAACAAAATTTTAGTAACAAAACGCTCTAATTCGTTCTAATTAGCTTTTTTATGCTTAATCTAATTTCTTTTGACTAATAAAATTTACTTTTAATTTCTAAGTTAGAAAACAGCTTTTTGGGAGCCATTTGAACGTTTAATTCTAAATAACAAAATTTTAGTAACAACACGCGCTAAATCGTTCTAATTTGGTTTTTTATGCTTAATCTAATTTCTTTTGACTAATAAAATTTACTTCTAATTTCAAAGTGAGAAAACAGCTTTTTGGGAGCCATTTGAACGTTTAATTCTAAATAACAAAATTTTAGTAACAAAACGCTCTAATTCGTTCTAAATTGCTTATTTACGCTTAATCTAACTTAGTTTCACTAATAAAATTTACTTTTAAATTCTAAGTGAGAAAACAGCTTTTTGGGAGCCATTTGAAAAGTTTATTTCTAAATAACAATATTTTAGTAACAAAACGCTCTAATTCGTTCTAATTTGCTTTTTTATGCTTAATCTAAATTCTTTTGACTAATAAAAGTTACTTTTAAATTCTAAGTGAGAAAACAGCTTTTTGGGAGCCATTTGAAAAGTTTAATTCTAAATAACAGTATTTTAGTAACAAAACGCTCTAATTCGTTCTAATTTGCTTTTTTATGCTTAATCTAGATTCTTTTGACTAATAAAAGTTACTTTTAAATTCTAAGTGAGAAAACAGCTTTTTGGGAGCCATTTGAACGTTTAATTCTAAATAACAAAATTTTAGTAACAACACGCGCTAAATCGTTCTAATTTGGTTTTTTATGGTTAATCTAATTTCTTTTGACTAATAAAATTTACTTCTAATTTCTAAGTGAGAAAACAGCTTTTTGGGAGCCATTTGAAACGTTTAATTGTAAATAACAAAATTTTAGTAACAAAACGCTCTAATTCGTTCTAAATTGCTTATTTACGCTTAATCTAACTTAGTTTCACTAATAAAATTTACTTTTAAATTCTAAGTGAGAAAACAGCTTTTTGGGAGCCATTTGAAAAGTTTAATTCTAAATAACAATATTTTAGTAACAAAACGCTCTAATTCGTTCTAATTTGCTTTTTTATGCTTAATCTAAATTCTTTTGACTAATAAAAGTTACTTTTAAATTCTAAGTGAAAAAACAGCTTTTTGGGAGCCATTTGAACGTTTAATTCTAAATAACAAAATTTTAGTAACAAAACGCGCTAAATCGTTCTAATTTGGTTTTTTATGCTTAATCTAATTTCTTTTGACTAATAAAATTTACTTCTAATTTCTAAGTGAGAAAACAGCTTTTTGGGAGCCATTTGAACGTTTAATTCTAAATAACAAAATTTTAGTAACAAAACGCGCTAAATCGTTCTAATTTGCTTTTTTATGCTTAATCTAGATTCTTTTGACTAATAAAAGTTACTTTTAAATTCTAAGTGAGAAAACAGCTTTTTGGGAGCCATTTGAACGTTTAATTCTAAATAACAAAATTTTAGTAACAACACGCGCTAAATCGTTCTAATTTGGTTTTTTATGCTTAATCTAATTTCTTTTGACTAATAAAATTTACTTCTAATTTCTAAGTGAGAAAACAGCTTTTTGGGAGCCATTTGAAACGTTTAATTCTAAATAACAAAATTTTAGTAACAAAACGCTCTAATTCGTTCTAAATTGCTTATTTACGCTTAATCTAACTTAGTTTCACTAATAAAATTTACTTTTAAATTCTAAGTGAGAAAACAGCTTTTTGGGAGCCATTTGAAAAGTTTAATTCTAAATAACAATATTTTAGTAACAAAACGCTCTAATTCGTTCTAATTTGCTTTTTTATGCTTAATCTAAATTCTTTTGACTAATAAAAGTTACTTTTAAATTCTAAGTGAAAAAACAGCTTTTTGGGAGCCATTTGAACGTTTAATTCTAAATAACAAAATTTTAGTAACAAAACGCGCTAAATCGTTCTAATTTGGTTTTTTATGCTTAATCTAATTTCTTTTGACTAATAAAATTTACTTCTAATTTCTAAGTGAGAAAACAGCTTTTTGGGAGCCATTTGAACGTTTAATTCTAAATAACAAAATTTTAGTAACAAAACGCGCTAAATCGTTCTAATTTGCTTTTTTATGCTTAATCTAATTTCTTTAGACTAATAAAATTTACTTTTAATTTCTAAGTGAGAAAACAGCTTTTTGGGAGCCATTTGAAACGTTTAATTCTAAATAACAAAATTTTAGTAACAAAACGCTCTAATTCGTTCTAAATTGCTTATTTACGCTTAATCTAACTTAGTTTCACTGATAAAATTTACTTTTAAATTCTAAGTGAGAAAACAGCTTTTTGGGAGCCATTTGAAAAGTTTAATTCTAAATAACAATATTTTAGTAACAAAACGCTCTAATTCGTTCTAATTTGCTTTTTTATGCTTAATCTAAATTCTTTTGACTAATAAAAGTTACTTTTAAATTCTAAGTGAGAAAACAGCTTTTTGGGAGCCATTTGAACGTTTAATTCTAAATAACAAAATTTTAGTATCAACACGCGCTAAATCGTTCTAATTTGGTTTTTTATGCTTAATCTAATTTCTTTTGACTAATAAAATTTACTTCTAATTTCTAAGTGAGAAAACAGCTTTTTGGGAGCCATTTGAACGTTTAATTCTAAATAACAAAATTTTAGTAACAAAACGCGCTAAATCGTTCTAATTTGCTTTTTTATGCTTAATTTAATTTCTTTAGACTAATAAAATTTACTTTTAATTTCTAAGTGAGAAAACAGCTTTTTGGAGCCATTTGAAACGTTTAATTCTAAATAACAAAATTTTAGTAACAAAACGCTCTAATTCGTTCTAAATTGCTTATTTACGCTTAATCTAACTTAGTTTCACTAATAAAATTTACTTTTAAATTCTAAGTGAGAAAACAGCTTTTTGGGAGCCATTTGAAAAGTTTAATTCTAAATAACAATATTTTAGTAACAAAACGCTCTAATTCGTTCTAATTTGCTTTTTTATGCTTAATCTAAATTCTTTTGACTAATAAAAGTTACTTTTAAATTCTAAGTGAGAAAACAGCTTTTTGGGAGCCATTTGAACGTTTAATTCTAAATAAAAAAATTTTAGTATCAACACGCGCTAAATCGTTCTAATTTGGTTTTTTATGCTTAATCTAATTTCTTTTGACTAATAAAATTTACTTCTAATTTCTAAGTGAGAAAACAGCTTTTTGGGAGCCATTTGAACGTTTAATTCTAAATAACAAAATTTTAGTAACAACACGCGCTAAATCGTTCTAATTTGGTTTTTTATGCTTAATCTAATTTCTTTTGACTAATAAAATTTACTTCTAATTTCTAAGTGAGAAAACAGCTTTTTGGGAGCCATTTGTAAAGTTTAATTCTAAATAACAAAATTTTAGTAACAAAACGCTCTAATTTGTTCTAATTAGCTTTTTTATGCTTAATCTAATTTCTTTTGACTAATAAAATTTACTTTTAATTTCTAAGTTAGAAAACAGCTTTTTGGGAGCCATTTGAAACGTTTAATTCTAAATAACAAAATTTTAGTAACAAAACGCTCTAATTCGTTCTAAATTGCTTATTTACGCTTAATCTAACTTAGTTTCACTAATAAAATTTACTTTTAAATTCTAAGTGAGAAAACAGCTTTTTGGGAGCCATTTGAAAAGTTTAATTCTAAATAACAATATTTTAGTAACAAAACGCTCTAATTCGTTCTAATTTGCTTTTTTATGCTTAATCTAAATTCTTTTGACTAATAAAATTTACTTCTAATTTCTAAGTGAGAAAACAGCTTTTTGGGAGCCATTTGAACGTTTAATTCTAAATAACAAAATTTTAGTAACAAAACGCGCTAAATCGTTCTAATTTGCTTTTTTATGCTTAATCTAATTTCTTTTGACTAATAAAATTTACTTCTAATTTCTAAGTGAGAAAACAGCTTTTTGGGAGCCATTTGTAAAGTTTAATTCTAAATAACAAAATTTTAGTAACAACACGCGCTAAATCGTTCTAATTTGGTTTTTTATGCTTAGTCTAATTTCTTTTGACTAATAAAATTTACTTCTAATTTCTAAGTGAGAAAACAGCTTTTTGGGAGCCATTTGTAAAGTTTAATTCTAAATAACAAAATTTTAGTAACAAAACGCTCTAATTCGTTCTAATTAGCTTTTTTATGCTTAATCTAATTTCTTTTGACTAATAAAATTTACTTTTAATTTCTAAGTTAGAAAACAGCTTTTTGGGAGCCATTTGAACATTTAATTCTAAATAACAAAATTTTAGTAACAACACGCGCTAAATCGTTCTAATTTGGTTTTTTATGCTTAATCTAATTTCTTTTGACTAATAAAATTTACTTCTAATTTCTAAGTGAGAAAACAGCTTTTTGGGAGCCATTTGAACGTTTAATTCTAAATAACAAAATTTTAGTAACAAAACGCTCTAATTCGTTCTAAATTGCTTATTTACGCTTAATCTAACTTAGTTTCACTAATAAAATTTACTTTTAAATTCTAAGTGAGAAAACAGCTTTTTGGGAGCCATTTGAAAAGTTTATTTCTAAATAACAATATTTTAGTAACAAAACGCTCTAATTCGTTCTAATTTGCTTTTTTATGCTTAATCTAAATTCTTTTGACTAATAAAAGTTACTTTTAAATTCTAAGTGAGAAAACAGCTTTTTGGGAGCCATTTGAAACGTTTAATTCTAAATAACAGTATTTTAGTAACAAAACGCTCTAATTCGTTCTAATTTGCTTTTTTATGCTTAATCTAGATTCTTTTGACTAATAAAAGTTACTTTTAAATTCTAAGTGAGAAAACAGCTTTTTGGGAGCCATTTGAACGTTTAATTCTAAATAACAAAATTTTAGTAACAACACGCGCTAAATCGTTCTAATTTGGTTTTTTATGCTTAATCTAATTTCTTTTGACTAATAAAATTTACTTCTAATTTCTAAGTGAGAAAACAGCTTTTTGGGAGCCATTTGAAACGTTTAATTGTAAATAACAAAATTTTAGTAACAAAACGCTCTAATTCGTTCTAAATTGCTTATTTACGCTTAATCTAACTTAGTTTCACTAATAAAATTTACTTTTAAATTCTAAGTGAAAAAACAGCTTTTTGGGAGCCATTTGAACGTTTAATTCTAAATAACAAAATTTTAGTAACAAAACGCGCTAAATCGTTCTAATTTGGTTTTTTATGCTTAATCTAATTTGTTTTGACTAATAAAATTTACTTCTAATTTCTAAGTGAGAAAACAGCTTTTTGGGAGCCATTTGAACGTTTAATTCTAAATAACAAAATTTTAGTAACAAAACGCGCTAAATCGTTCTAATTTGCTTTTTTATGCTTAATCTAATTTCTTTAGACTAATAAAATTTACTTTTAATTTCTAAGTGAGAAAACAGCTTTTTGGGAGCCATTTGAAACGTTTAATTCTAAATAACAAAATTTTAGTAACAAAACGCTCTAATTCGTTCTAAATTGCTTATTTACGCTTAATCTAACTTATTTTCACTGATAAAATTTACTTTTAAATTCTAAGTGAGAAAACAGCTTTTTGGGAGCCATTTGAAAAGTTTAATTCTAAATAACAATATTTTAGTAACAAAACGCTCTAATTCGTTCTAATTTGCTTTTTTATGCTTAATCTAAATTCTTTTGACTAATAAAAGTTACTTTTAAATTCTAAGTGAGAAAACAGCTTTTTGGGAGCCATTTGAACGTTTAATTCTAAATAAAAAAATTTTAGTATCAACACGCGCTAAATCGTTCTTATTTGGTTTTTTATGCTTAATCTAATTTCTTTTGACTAATAAAATTTACTTCTAATTTCTAAGTGAGAAAACAGCTTTTTGGGAGCCATTTGAACGTTTAATTCTAAATAACAAAATTTTAGTAACAAAACGCGCTAAATCGTTCTAATTTGCTTTTTTATGCTTAATCTAATTTCTTTAGACTAATAAAATTTACTTTTAATTTCTAAGTGAGAAAACAGCTTTTTGGGAGCCATTTGAAACGTTTAATTCTAAATAACAAAATTTTAGTAACAAAACGCTCTAATTCGTTCTAAATTGCTTATTTACGCTTAATCTAACTTAGTTTCACTGATAAATTTACTTTTAAATTCTAAGTGAGAAAACAGCTTTTTGGGAGCCATTTGAAAAGTTTAATTCTAAATAACAATACTTTAGTAACAAAACGCTCTAATTCGTTCTAATTTGCTTTTTTATGCTTAATCTAAATTCTTTTGACTAATAAAAGTTACTTTTAAATTCTAAGTGAGAAAACAGCTTTTTGGGAGCCATTTGAACGTTTAATTCTAAATAACAAAATTTTAGTATCAACACGCGCTAAATCGTTCTAATTTGGTTTTTTATGCTTAATCTAATTTCTTTTGACTAATAAAATTTACTTCTAATTTCTAAGTGAGAAAACAGCTTTTTGGGAGCCATTTGAACGTTTAATTCTAAATAACAAAATTTTAGTAACAAAACGCGCTAAATCGTTCTAATTTGCTTTTTTATGCTTAATTTAATTTCTTTAGACTAATAAAATTTACTTTTAATTTCTAAGTGAGAAAACAGCTTTTTGGGAGCCATTTGAAACGTTTAATTCTAAATAACAAAATTTTAGTAACAAAACGCTCTAATTCGTTCTAAATTGCTTATTTACGCTTAATCTAACTTAGTTTCACTAATAAAATTTACTTTTAAATTCTAAGTGAGAAAACAGCTTTTTGGGAGCCATTTGAAAAGTTTAATTCTAAATAACAATATTTTAGTAACAAAACGCTCTAATTCGTTCTAATTTGCTTTTTTATGCTTAATCTAAATTCTTTTGACTAATAAAAGTTACTTTTAAATTCTAAGTGAGAAAACAGCTTTTTGGGAGCCATTTGAACGTTTAATTCTAAATAAAAAAATTTTAGTATCAACACGCGCTAAATCGTTCTAATTTGGTTTTTTATGCTTAATCTAATTTCTTTTGACTAATAAAATTTACTTCTAATTTCTAAGTGAGAAAACAGCTTTTTGGGAGCCATTTGAACGTTTAATTCTAAATAACAAAATTTTAGTAACAAAACGCGCTAAATCGTTCTAATTTGCTTTTTTATGCTTAATCTAATTTCTTTAGACTAATAAAATTTACTTTTAATTTCTAAGTGAGAAAACAGCTTTTTGGGAGCCATTTGAAACGTTTAATTCTAAATAACAAAATTTTAGTAACAAAACGCTCTAATTCGTTCTAAATTGCTTATTTACGCTTAATCTAACTTAGTTTCACTGATAAAATTTACTTTTAAATTCTAAGTGAGAAAACAGCTTTTTGGGAGCCATTTGAAAAGTTTAATTCTAAATAACAATACTTTAGTAACAAAACGCTCTAATTCGTTCTAATTTGCTTTTTTATGCTTAATCTAAATTCTTTTGACTAATAAAAGTTACTTTTAAATTCTAAGTGAGAAAACAGCTTTTTGGGAGCCATTTGAACGTTTAATTCTAAATAACAAAATTTTAGTATCAACACGCGCTAAATCGTTCTAATTTGGTTTTTTATGCTTAATCTAATTTCTTTTGACTAATAAAATTTACTTCTAATTTCTAAGTGAGAAAACAGCTTTTTGGGAGCCATTTGAACGTTTAATTCTAAATAACAAAATTTTAGTAACAAAACGCGCTAAATCGTTCTAATTTGCTTTTTTATGCTTAATTTAATTTCTTTAGACTAATAAAATTTACTTTTAATTTCTAAGTGAGAAAACAGCTTTTTGGGAGCCATTTGAAACGTTTAATTCTAAATAACAAAATTTTAGTAACAAAACGCTCTAATTCGTTCTAAATTGCTTATTTACGCTTAATCTAACTTAGTTTCACTAATAAAATTTACTTTTAAATTCTAAGTGAGAAAACAGCTTTTTGGGAGCCATTTGAAAAGTTTAATTCTAAATAACAATATTTTAGTAACAAAACGCTCTAATTCGTTCTAATTTGCTTTTTTATGCTTAATCTAAATTCTTTTGACTAATAAACGTTTGAATTAAACGTTCAAATGGCTCCCAAAAAGCTGTTTTCTCACTTAGAAATTAGAAGTAAATTTTATTAGTCAAAAGAAATTAGATTAAGCATAAAAAACCAAATTAGAACGATTTAGCGCGTGTTGATACTAAAATTTTTTTATTTGGAATTAAACGTTTCAAATGGCTCCTCAAAAAGCTGTTTTCTCACTCAGAAATTAGAAGTAAATTTTATTAGTCAAAAGAAATTAGATTAAGCATAAAAAACCAAATTAGAACGATTTAGCGCGTGTTGTTACTAAAATTTTGTTATTTAGAATTAAACGTTCAAATGACTCCCAAAAAGATGTTTTCTCACTTAGAATTTAAAAGTAACTTTTATTAGTCAAAAGAATTAAGATTAAGCATAAAAAAGCAAATTAGAACGAATTAGAGCGTTTTGTTACTAAAATATTGTTATTTAGAATTAAACTTTTCAAATGGCTCCCAAAAAGCTGTTTTCTCACTTAGAAATTAAAAGTAAATTTTATTAGTCTAAAGAAATTAGATTAAGCATAAAAAAGCAAATTAGAACGATTTAGCGCGTTTTGTTACTAAAATTTTGTTATTTAGAATTAAACGTTCAAATGGCTCCCAAAAAGCTGTTTTCTCACTTAGAAATTAGAAGTAAATTTTATTAGTCAAAAGAAATTAGATTAAGCATAAAAAACCAAATTAGAACGATTTAGCGCGTGTTGATACTAAAATTTTGTTATTTAGAATTAAACGTTCAAATGGCTCCCAAAAAGCTGTTTTCTCACTTAGAAATTAGAAGTAAATTTTATTAGTCAAAAGAAATTAGATTAAGCATAAAAAACCAAATTAGAACGATTTAGCGCGTGTTGTTACTAAAATTTTGTTATTTAGAATTAAACGTTCAAATGGCTCCCAAAAAGCTGTTTTCTCACTTAGAATTTAAAAGTAACTTTTTATTAGTCAAAAGAATTTAGATTAAGCATAAAAAAGCAAATTAGAACGAATTAGAGCGTTTTGTTACTAAAATACTGTTATTTAGAATTAAACTTTTCAAATGGCTCCCAAAAAGCTGTTTTCTCACTTAGAATTTAAAAGTAAATTTTATTAGTGAAACTAAGTTAGATTAAGCGTAAATAAGCAATTTAGAACGAATTAGAGCGTTTTGTTACTAAAATTTTGTTATTTAGAATTAAACGTTTCAAATGGCTCCCAAAAAGCTGTTTTCTCACTTAGAAATTAAAAGTAAATTTTATTAGTCTAAAGAAATTAGATTAAGCATAAAAAAGCAAATTAGAACGATTTAGCGCGTTTTGTTACTAAAATTTTGTTATTTAGAATTAAACGTTCAAATGGCTCCCAAAAAGCTGTTTTCTCACTTAGAAATTAGAAGTAAATTTTATTAGTCAAAAGAAATTAGATTAAGCATAAAAAACCAAATTAGAACGATTTAGCGCGTGTTGTTACTAAAATTTTGTTATTTAGAATTAAACGTTCAAATGACTCCCAAAAAGCTGTTTTCTCACTTAGAATTTAAAAGTAACTTTTATTAGTCAAAAGAATTTAGATTAAGCATAAAAAAGCAAATTAGAACGAATTAGAGCGTTTTGTTACTAAAATATTGTTATTTAGCATTAAACTTTTCAAATGGCTCCCAAAAAGCTGTTTTCTCACTTAGAATTTAAAAGTAAATTTTATTAGTGAAACTAAGTTAGATTAAGCGTAAATAAGCAATTTAGAACGAATTAGAGCGTTTTGTTACTAAAATTTTGTTATTTAGAATTAAACGTTCAAATGGCTCCCAAAAAGCTGTTTTCTCACTTAGAATTTAAAAGTAAATTTTATTAGTCAAAAGAATTTAGATTAAGCATAAAAAAGCAAATTAGAACGAATTAGAGCGTTTTGTTACTAAAATATTGTTATTTAGAATTAAACTTTTCAAATGGCTCCCAAAAAGCTGTTTTCTCACTTAGAAATTAGAAGTAAATTTTATTAGTCAAAAGAAATTAGATTAAGCATAAAAAACCAAATTAGAACGATTTAGCGCGTGTTGTTACTAAAATTTTGTTATTTAGAATTAAACGTTCAAATGGCTCCCAAAAAGCTGTTTTCTCACTTAGAATTTAAAAGTAAATTTTATTAGTCAAAAGAATTTAGATTAAGCATAAAAAAGCAAATTAGAACGAATTAGAGCGTTTTGTTACTAAAATATTGTTATTTAGAATTAAACTTTTCAAATGGCTCCCAAAAAGCTGTTTTCTCACTTAGAATTTAAAAGTAAATTTTATTAGTGAAACTAAGTTAGATTAAGCGTAAATAAGCAATTTAGAACGAATTAGAGCGTTTTGATACTAAAATTTTTTTATTTAGAATTAAACGTTTCAAATGGCTCCCAAAAAGCTGTTTTCTCACTTGGAAATTAAAAGTAAATTTTATTAGTCTAAAGAAATTAGATTAAGCATAAAAAAGCAAATTAGAACGATTTAGCGCGTTTTGTTACTAAAATTTTGTTATTTAGAATTAAACGTTCAAATGGCTCCCAAAAAGCTGTTTTCTCACTTAGAAATTAGAAGTAAATTTTATTAGTCAAAAGAAATTAGATTAAGCATAAAAAACCAAATTAGAACGATTTAGCGCGTGTTTGTTACTAAAATTTTGTTATTTAGAATTAAACGTCAAATGGCTCCCAAAAAGCTGTTTTCTCACTTAGAATTTAAAAGTAACTTTTATTAGTCAAAAGAATTTAGATTAAGCATAAAAAAGCAAATTAGAACGAATTAGAGCGTTTTGTTACTAAAATATTGTTATTTAGAATTAAACTTTTCAAATGGCTCCCAAAAAGCTGTTTTCTCACTTAGAATTTAAAAGTAAATTTTATTAGTGAAACTAAGTTAGATTAAGCGTAAATAAGCAATTTAGAACGAATTAGAGCGTTTTGTTACTAAAATTTTGTTATTTAGAATTAAACGTTTCAAATGGCTCCCAAAAAGCTGTTTTCTCACTTAGAATTTAAAAGTAAATTTTATTAGTGGAACTAAGTTAGATTAAGCGTAAATAAGCAATTTATTAACGAATTAGAGCGTTTTGTTACTAAAATTTTGTTATTTAGAATTAAACGTTCAAATGGCTCCCAAAAAGCTGTTTTCTCACTTAGAAATTAGAAGTAAATTTTATTAGTCAAAAGAAATTAGATTAAGCATAAAAAACCAAATTAGAACGATTTAGCGCGTGTTGTTACTAAAATTTTGTTATTTAGAATTAAACGTTCAAATGGCTCCCAAAAAGCTGTTTTCTCACTTAGAATTTAAAAGTAAATTTTATTAGTCAAAAGAATTTAGATTAAGCATAAAAAAGCAAATTAGAACGAATTAGAGCGTTTTGTTACTAAAATATTGTTATTTAGAATTAAACTTTTCAAATGGCTCCCAAAAAGCTGTTTTCTCACTTAGAATTTAAAAGTAAATTTTATTAGTGAAACTAAGTTAGATTAAGCGTAAATAAGCAATTTAGAACGAATTAGAGCGTTTTGATACTAAAATTTTTTTATTTAGAATTAAACGTTTCAAATGGCTCCCAAAAAGCTGTTTTCTCACTTGGAAATTAAAAGTAAATTTTATTAGTATAAAGAAATTAGATTAAGCATAAAAAAGCAAATTAGAACGATTTAGCGCGTTTTGTTACTAAAATTTTGTTATTTAGAATTAAACGTTCAAATGGCTCCCAAAAAGCTGTTTTCTCACTTAGAAATTAGAAGTAAATTTTATTAGTCAAAAGAAATTAGATTAAGCATAAAAAACCAAATTAGAACGATTTAGCGCGTGTTGTTACTAAAATTTTGTTATTTAGAATTAAACGTCAAATGGCTCCCAAAAAGCTGTTTTCTCACTTAGAATTTAAAAGTAACTTTTATTAGTCAAAAGAATTTAGATTAAGCATAAAAAAGCAAATTAGAACGAATTAGAGCGTTTTGTTACTAAAATATTGTTATTTAGAATTAAACTTTTCAAATGGCTCCCAAAAAGCTGTTTTCTCACTTAGAATTTAAAAGTAAATTTTATTAGTGAAACTAAGTTAGATTAAGCGTAAATAAGCAATTTAGAACGAATTAGAGCGTTTTGTTACTAAAATTTTGTTATTTAGAATTAAACGTTTCAAATGGCTCCCAAAAAGCTGTTTTCTCACTTAGAATTTAAAAGTAAATTTTATTAGTGAAACTAAGTTAGATTAAGCGTAAATAAGCAATTTATTAACGAATTAGAGCGTTTTGTTACTAAAATTTTGTTATTTAGAATTAAACGTTCAAATGGCTCCCAAAAAGCTGTTTTCTCACTTAGAAATTAGAAGTAAATTTTATTAGTCAAAAGAAATTAGATTAAGCATAAAAAACCAAATTAGAACGATTTAGCGCGTGTTGTTACTAAAATTTTGTTATTTAGAATTAAACGTTGAAATGGCTCCCAAAAAGCTGTTTTCTCACTTAGAATTTAAAAGTAACTTTTATTAGTCAAAAGAATTTAGATTAAGCATAAAAAAGCAAATTAGAACGAAATAGAGCGTTTTGTTACTAAAATATTGTTATTTAGAATTAAACTTTTCAAATGGCTCCCAAAAAACTGTTTTCTCACTTACAATTTAAAAGTAAATTTTATTAGTGAAACTAAGTTAGATTAAGCATAAAAAAGCAAATTAGAACGATTTAGCTCGTTTTGGTACTAAAATTTTGTTATTTAGAATTAAACGTTCAAATGGCTCCCAAAAAGCTGTTTTCTCACTTAGAAATTAGAAGTAAATTTTATTAGTCAAAAGAAATTAGATTAAGGATAAAAAACCAAATTAGAACGATTTAGCGCGTGTTGTTACTAAAATTTTGTTATTTAGAATTAAACGTTCAAATGGCTCCCAAAAAGCTGTTTTCTCACTTAGAATTTAAAAGTAAATTTTATTAGTCAAAAGAATTTAGATTAAGCATAAAAAAGCAAATTAGAACGAATTAGAGCGTTTTGTTACTAAAATATTGTTATTTAGAATTAAACTTTTCAAATGGCTCCCAAAAAACTGTTTTCTCACTTACAATTTAAAAGTAAATTTTATTAGTGAAACTAAGTTAGATTAAGCATAAAAAAGCAAATTAGAACGAATTAGAGCGTTTTGTTACTAAAATTTTGTTATTTAGAATTAAACGTTTCAAATGGCTCCCATAAAGCTGTTTTCTCACTTAGAAATTAGAAGTAAATTTTATTAGTCAAAAGAAATTAGATTAAGCATAAAAAACCAAATTAGAACGATTTAGCGCGTGTTGTTACTAAAATTTTGTTATTTAGAATTAAACGTTCAAATGGCTCCCAAAAAGCTGTTTTTTCACTTAGAATTTAAAAGTAACTTTTATTAGTCAAAAGAATTTAGATTAAGCATAAAAAAGCAAATTAGAACGAATTAGAGCGTTTTGTTACTAAAATATTGTTATTTAGAATTAAACTTTTCAAATGGCTCCCAAAAAGCTGTTTTCTCACTTAGAATTTAAAAGTAAATTTTATTAGTGAAACTAAGTTAGATTAAGCGTAAATAAGCAATTTAGAACGAATTAGAGCGTTTTGTTACTAAAATTTTGTTATTTAGAATTAAACGTTTCAAATGGCTCCCAAAAAGCTGTTTTCTCACTTAGAAATTAAAAGTAAATTTTATTAGTCTAAAGAAATTAGATTAAGCATAAAAAAGCAAATTAGAACGATTTAGCGCGTTTTGTTACTAAAATTTTGTTATTTAGAATTAAACGTTCAAATGGCTCCCAAAAAGCTGTTTTCTCACTTAGAAATTAGAAGTAAATTTTATTAGTCAAAAGAAATTAGATTAAGCATAAAAAACCAAATTAGAACGATTTAGCGCGTGTTGTTACTAAAATTTTGTTATTTAGAATTAAACGTTCAAATGACTCCCAAAAAGCTGTTTTCTCACTTAGAATTTAAAAGTAACTTTTATTAGTCAAAAGAATTTAGATTAAGCATAAAAAAGCAAATTAGAACGAATTAGAGCGTTTTGTTACTAAAATATTGTTATTTAGAATTAAACTTTTCAAATGGCTCCCAAAAAGCTGATTTCTCACTTAGAATTTAAAAGTAAATTTTATTAGTGAAACTAAGTTAGATTATGCGTGAATAAGCAATTTAGAACGAATTAGAGCGTTTTGTTACTAAAATTTTGTTATTTAGAATTAAACGTTTCAAATGGCTCCCAAAAAGCTGTTTTCTCACTTAGAAATTAAAAGTAAATTTTATTAGTCTAAAGAAATTAGATTAAGCATACAAAAGCAAATTAGAACGATTTAGCGCGTTTTGTTACTAAAATTTTGTTATTTAGAATTAAACGTTCAAATGGCTCCCAAAAAGCTGTTTTCTCACTTAGAAATTAGAAGTAAATTTTATTAGTCAAAAGAAATTAGATTAAGCATAAAAAACCAAATTAGAACGATTTAGCGCGTGTTGTTACTAAAATTTTGTTATTTAGAATTAAACGTTCAAATGGCTCCCAAAAAGCTGTTTTCTCACTTAGAATTTAAAAGTAAATTTTATTAGTCAAAAGAAATTAGATTAAGCATAAAAAAGCAAATTAGAACGAATTAGAGCGTTTTGTTACTAAAATATTGTTATTTAGAATTAAACTTTTCAAATGGCTCCCAAAAAGCTGTTTTCTCACTTAGAATTTAAAAGTAAATTTTATTAGTGAAACTAAGTTAGATTAAGCGTAAATAAGCAATTTAGAACGAATTAGAGCGTTTTGATACTAAAATTTTTTTATTTAGAATTAAACGTTTCAAATGGCTCCCAAAAAGCTGTTTTCTCACTTGGAAATTAAAAGTAAATTTTATTAGTCTAAAGAAATTAGATTAAGCATAAAAAAGCAAATTAGAACGATTTAGCGCGTTTTGTTACTAAAATTTTGTTATTTAGAATTAAACGTTCAAATGGCTCCCAAAAAGCTGTTTTCTCACTTAGAAATTAGAAGTAAATTTTATTAGTCAAAAGAAATTAGATTAAGCATAAAAAACCAAATTAGAACGATTTAGCGCGTGTTGTTACTAAAATTTTGTTATTTAGAATTAAACGTCAAATGGCTCCCAAAAAGCTGTTTTCTCACTTAGAATTTAAAAGTAACTTTTATTAGTCAAAAGAATTTAGATTAAGCATAAAAAAGCAAATTAGAACGAATTAGAGCGTTTTGTTACTAAAATATTGTTATTTAGAATTAAACTTTTCAAATGGCTCCCAAAAAGCTGTTTTCTCACTTAGAATTTAAAAGTAAATTTTATTAGTGAAACTAAGTTAGATTAAGCGTAAATAAGCAATTTAGAACGAATTAGAGCGTTTTGTTACTAAAATTTTGTTATTTAGAATTAAACGTTTCAAATGGCTCCCAAAAAGCTGTTTTCTCACTTAGAATTTAAAAGTAAATTTTATTAGTGAAACTAAGTTAGATTAAGCGTAAATAAGCAATTTATTAACGAATTAGAGCGTTTTGTTACTAAAATTTTGTTATTTAGAATTAAACGTTCAAATGGCTCCCAAAAAGCTGTTTTCTCACTTAGAAATTAGAAGTAAATTTTATTAGTCAAAAGAAATTAGATTAAGCATAAAAAACCAAATTAGAACGATTTAGCGCGTGTTGTTACTAAAATTTTGTTATTTAGAATTAAACGTTGAAATGGCTCCCAAAAAGCTGTTTTCTCACTTAGAATTTAAAAGTAACTTTTATTAGTCAAAAGAATTTAGATTAAGCATAAAAAAGCAAATTAGAACGAAATAGAGCGTTTTGTTACTAAAATATTGTTATTTAGAATTAAACTTTTCAAATGGCTCCCAAAAAACTGTTTTCTCACTTACAATTTAAAAGTAAATTTTATTAGTGAAACTAAGTTAGATTAAGCATAAAAAAGCAAATTAGAACGATTTAGCTCGTTTTGGTACTAAAATTTTGTTATTTAGAATTAAACGTTCAAATGGCTCCCAAAAAGCTGTTTTCTCACTTAGAAATTAGAAGTAAATTTTATTAGTCAAAAGAAATTAGATTAAGGATAAAAAACCAAATTAGAACGATTTAGCGCGTGTTGTTACTAAAATTTTGTTATTTAGAATTAAACGTTCAAATGGCTCCCAAAAAGCTGTTTTCTCACTTAGAATTTAAAAGTAAATTTTATTAGTCAAAAGAATTTAGATTAAGCATAAAAAAGCAAATTAGAACGAATTAGAGCGTTTTGTTACTAAAATTTTGTTATTTAGAATTAAACGTTTCAAATGGCTCCCATAAAGCTGTTTTCTCACTTAGAAATTAGAAGTAAATTTTATTAGTCAAAAGAAATTAGATTAAGCATAAAAAACCAAATTAGAACGATTTAGCGCGTGTTGTTACTAAAATTTTGTTATTTAGAATTAAACGTTCAAATGGCTCCCAAAAAGCTGTTTTTTCACTTAGAATTTAAAAGTAACTTTTATTAGTCAAAAGAATTTAGATTAAGCATAAAAAAGCAAATTAGAACGAATTAGAGCGTTTTGTTACTAAAATATTGTTATTTAGAATTAAACTTTTCAAATGGCTCCCAAAAAGCTGTTTTCTCACTTAGAATTTAAAAGTAAATTTTATTAGTGAAACTAAGTTAGATTAAGCGTAAATAAGCAATTTAGAACGAATTAGAGCGTTTTGTTACTAAAATTTTGTTATTTAGAATTAAACGTTTCAAATGGCTCCCAAAAAGCTGTTTTCTCACTTAGAAATTAAAAGTAAATTTTATTAGTCTAAAGAAATTAGATTAAGCATAAAAAAGCAAATTAGAACGATTTAGCGCGTTTTGTTACTAAAATTTTGTTATTTAGAATTAAACGTTCAAATGGCTCCCAAAAAGCTGTTTTCTCACTTAGAAATTAAAAGTAAATTTTATTAGTCAAAAGAAATTAGATTAAGCATAAAAAACCAAATTAGAACGATTTAGCGCGTGTTGTTACTAAAATTTTGTTATTTAGAATTAAACGTTCAAATGACTCCCAAAAAGCTGTTTTCTCACTTAGAATTTAAAAGTAACTTTTATTAGTCAAAAGAATTTAGATTAAGCATAAAAAAGCAAATTAGAACGAATTAGAGCGTTTTGTTACTAAAATTTTGTTATTTAGAATTAAACTTTTCAAATGGCTCCCAAAAAGCTGATTTCTCACTTAGAATTTAAAAGTAAATTTTATTAGTGAAACTAAGTTAGATTATGCGTGAATAAGCAATTTAGAACGAATTAGAGCGTTTTGTTACTAAAATTTTGTTATTTAGAATTAAACGTTTCAAATGGCTCCCAAAAAGCTGTTTTCTCACTTAGAAATTAAAAGTAAATTTTATTAGTCTAAAGAAATTAGATTAAGCATACAAAAGCAAATTAGAACGATTTAGCGCGTTTTGTTACTAAAATTTTGTTATTTAGAATTAAACGTTCAAATGGCTCCCAAAAAGCTGTTTTCTCACTTAGAAATTAGAAGTAAATTTTATTAGTCAAAAGAAATTAGATTAAGCATAAAAAACCAAATTAGAACGATTTAGCGCGTGTTGTTACTAAAATTTTGTTATTTAGAATTAAACGTTCAAATGGCTCCCAAAAAGCTGTTTTCTCACTTAGAATTTAAAAGTAACTTTTATTAGTCAAAAGAATTTAGATTAAGCATAAAAAAGCAAATTAGAACGAATTAGAGCGTTTTGTTACTAAAATATTGTTATTTAGAATTAAACTTTTCAAATGGCTCCCAAAAAGCTGTTTTCTCACTTAGAATTTAAAAGTAAATTTTATTAGTGAAACTAAGTTAGATTAAGCGTAAATAAGCAATTTAGAACGAATTAGAGCGTTTTGTTACTAAAATTTTGTTATTTAGAATTAAACGTTTCAAATGGCTCCCAAAAAGCTGTTTTCTCACTTAGAATTTATAAGTAAATTTTATTAGTGAAACTAAGTTAGATTAAGCGTAAATAAGAAATTTAGAACGAATTAGAGCGTTTTGTTACTAAAATTTTGTTATTTAGAACTAAACGTTTCAAATGGCTCCCAAAAAGATGTTTTCTCACTTGGAAATTAAAAGTAAATTTTATTAGTCTAAAGAAATTAGATTAAGCATAAAAAAGCAAATTAGAACGATTTAGCGCGTTTTGTTACTAAAATTTTGTTATTTAGAATTAAACGTTCAAATGGCTCCCAAAAAGCTGTTTTCTCACTTAGAAAATAGAAGTAAATTTTATTAGTCAAAAGAAATTAGATTAAGCATAAAAAACCAAATTAGAACGATTTAGCGCGTGTTGTTACTAAAATTTTGTTATTTAGAATTAAACGTTCAAATGGCTCCCAAAAAGCTGTTTTCTCACTTAGAATTTAAAAGTAACTTTTATTAGTCAAAAGAATTTAGATTAAGCATAAAAAAGCAAATTAGAACGAATTAGAGCGTTTTGTTACTAAAATATTGTTATTTAGAATTAAACTTTTCAAATGGCTCCCAAAAAGCTGTTTTCTCACTTAGAATTTAAAAGTAAATTTTATTAGTGAAACTAAGTTAGATTAAGCGTAAATAAGCAATTTAGAACGAATTAGAGCGTTTTGTTACTAAAATTTTGTTATTTAGAATTAAACGTTTCAAATGGCTCCCAAAAAGCTGTTTTCTCACTTAGAAATTAAAAGTAAATTTTATTAGTCTAAAGAAATTAGATTAAGCATACAAAAGCAAATTATAACGATTTAGCGCGTTTTGTTACTAAAATTTTGTTATTTAGAATTAAACGTTCAAATGGCTCCCAAAAAGCTGTTTTCTCACTTAGAAATTAGAAGTAAATTTTATTAGTCAAAAGAAATTAGATTAAGCATAAAAAACCAAATTAGAACGATTTAGCGCGCGTTGTTACTAAAATTTTGTTATTTAGAATTAAACGTTCAAATGGCTCCCAAAAAGCTGTTTTCTCACTTAGAATTTAAAAGTAACTTTTATTAGTCAAAAGAATTTAGATTAAGCATAAAAAAGCAAATTAGAACGAATTAGAGCGTTTTGTTACTAAAATATTGTTATTTAGAATTAAACTTTTCAAATGGCTCCCAAAAAGCTGTTTTCTCACTTAGAATTTAAAAGTAAATTTTATTAGTGAAACTAAGTTAGATTAAGCGTAAATAAGCAATTTAGAACGAATTAGAGCGTTTTGTTACTAAAATTTTGTTATTTAGAATTAAACGTTTCAAATAACTCCCAAAAAACTGTTTTCTCACTTAGAATTTAAAAGTAAATTTTATTAGTGAAACTAAGTTAGATTAAGCGTAAATAAGAAATTTAGAACGAATTAGAGCGTTTTGTTACTAAAATTTTGTTATTTAGAACTAAACGTTTCAAATGGCTCCCAAAAAGATGTTTTCTCACTTAGAAATTAAAAGTAAATTTTATTAGTCTAAAGAAATTAGATTAAGCATAAAAAAGCAAATTAGAACGATTTAGCGCGTTTTGTTACTAAAATTTTGGTATTTAGAATTAAACGTTCAAATGGCTCCCAAAAAGCTGTTTTCTCACTTAGAAAATAGAAGTAAATTTTATTAGTCAAAAGAAATTAGATTAAGCATAAAAAACCAAATTAGAACGATTTAGCGCGTGTTGTTACTAAAATTTTGTTATTTAGAATTAAACGTTCAAATGGCTCCCAAAAAGCTGTTTTCTCACTTAGAATTTAAAAGTAACTTTTATTAGTCAAAAGAATTTAGATTAAGCATAAAAAAGCAAATTAGAACGAATTAGAGCGTTTTGTTACTAAAATATTGTTATTTAGAATTAAACTTTTCAAATGGCTCCCAAAAAGCTGTTTTCTCACTTAGAATTTAAAAGTAAATTTTATTAGTGAAACTAAGTTAGATTAAGCGTAAATAAGCAATTTAGAACGAATTAGAGCGTTTTGTTACTAAAATTTTGTTATTTAGAATTAAACGTTCAAATGGCTCCCAAAAAGCTGTTTTCTCACTTAGAAATTAAAAGTAAATTTTATTAGTCTAAAGAAATTAGATTAAGCATACAAAAGCAAATTAGAACGATTTAGCGCGTTTTGTTACTAAAATTTTGTTATTTAGAATTAAACGTTCAAATGGCTCCCAAAAAGCTGTTTTCTCACTTAGAATTTAAAAGTAAATTTTATTAGTCAAAAGAAATTAGATTAAGCATAAAAAACCAAATTAGAACGATTTAGCGCGTGTTGTTTCTAAAATTTTGTTATTTAGAATTAAACGTTCAAATGGCTCCCAAAAAGCTGTTTTCTCACTTAGAATTTAAAAGTAACTTTTATTAGTCAAAAGAATTTAGATTAAGCATAAAAAAGCAAATTAGAACGAATTAGAGCGTTTTGTTACTAAAATATTGTTATTTAGAATTAAACTTTTCAAATGGCTCCCAAAAAGCTGTTTTCTCACTTAGAATTTAAAAGTAAATTTTATTAGTGAAACTAAGTTAGATTAAGCGTAAATAAGCAATTTAGAACGAATTAGAGCGTTTTGTTACTAAAATTTTGTTATTTAGAATTAAACGTTCAAATGGCTCCCAAAAAGCTGTTTTCTCACTTAGAAATTAAAAGTAAATTTTATTAGTCTAAAGAAATTAGATTAAGCATACAAAAGCAAATTAGAACGATTTAGCGCGTTTTGTTACTAAAATTTTGTTATTTAGAATTAAACGTTCAAATGGCTCCCAAAAAGCTGTTTTCTCACTTAGAAATTAGAAGTAAATTTTATTAGTCAAAAGAAATTAGATTAAGCATAAAAAAGCAAATTAGAACGAATTAGAGTGTTTTGTTACCAAAATTTTGTTATTTAGAATTAAACGTTCAAATGGCTCCCAAAAAGCTGTTTTCTCAATTAGAATTTAAAAGTAAATTTTATTAGTCAAAAGAATTTAGATTAAGCATAAAAAAGCAAATTAGACCGAATTAGAGCGTTTTGTTACTAAAATTTTGTTATTTAGAATTAAACTTTTCAAATGGCTCCCAAAAAGCTGTTTTCTCACTTAGAATTTAAAAGTAAATTTTATTAGTGAAACTAAGTTAGATTAAGCGTAAATAAGCAATTTAGAACGAATTAGAGCGTTTTGTTACTAAAATTTTGTTATTTAGAATTAAACGTTTCAAATGGCTCCCAAAAAGCTGTTTTCTCACTTAGAAATTAAAAGTAAATTTTATTAGTCAAAAGAAATTAGATTAAGCATAAAATAGCTAATTAGAACGAATTAGAGCATTTTGTTACTAAAATTTTGTTATTTAGAATTAAACTTTACAAATGGCTCCCAAAAAGCTGTTTTCTCACTTAGCAAGTAAAAACGATTTAACGCGTTTTGTTACTAAAATTTTGATATTTAGAATTAAACTTTTCAAATGGCTCCCAAAAAGCTGTTTTCGCACTTAGAATTTAAAAGTAAATTTTATAAGTCAAAAGAAATTAGATTAAGCATAAAAAAACAAATTAGAGCGTTTTGTTACTAAAATTTTGTTATTTAGAATTAAACGTTCAAATGGCTCCCAAAAAGCTGTTTTCTCACTTAGAATTTAAAAGTAAATTTTATTAGTCAAAAGAATTTAGATTAAGCATAAAAAAGCAAATTAGACCGAATTAGAGCGTTTTGTTACTAAAATTTTGTTATTTAGAATTAAACTTTTCAAATGGCTCCCAAAAAGCTGTTTTCTCACTTAGAATTTAAAAGTAAATTTTATTAGTGAAACTAAGTTAGATTAAGCGTAAATAAGCAATTTAGAACGAAATAGAGCGATTTGTTACTAAAATTTTGTTATTTAGAATTAAACGTTTCAAATGGTTCCCAAAAAGCTGTTTTCTCACTTAGAAATTAAAAGTAAATTTTATTAGTCAAAAGAAAGCATAAAAAAGCTAATTAGAACGAATTAGAGCGTTTTGTTACTAAAATTTTGTTATTTAGAATTAAACTTTACAAATGACTCCCAAAAAGCTGTTTTCTCACTTAGCAAGTAAAAGTAAATTTTATTAGTCAAAAGAAATTAGATTAAGCATAAAAAAGCAAATTAGAACGAATTAGAGCGTTTTGTTACTAAAATTTTGTTATTTAGAATTAAACGTTCAAATGGCTCCCAAAAAGCTGTTTTCTCACTTAGAATTTAAAAGTAAATTTTATTAGTGAAACTAAGTTAGATTAAGCGTAAATCAGCAATTTAGATCGAATTAGAGCGTTTTGTTACTAAAATTTTGTTATTTAGAATTAAACGTTTCAAATGGCTCCCAAAAAGCTGTTTTCTCACTTAGAAATTAAAAGTAAATTTTATTAGTCAAAATAAAATTAGATTAAGCATAAAAAAGCTAATTAGAACGAATTAGAGCGTTTTGTTACTAAAATTTTGTTATTTAGAATTAAACTTTACAAATGGCTCCCAAAAAGCTGTTTTCTCACTTAGCAAGTAAAAGTAAATTTTATTAGTCAAAAGAAATTAGATTAAGCATAAAAAAGCAAATTAGAACGAATTAGAGCGTTTTGTTACCAAAATTTTGTTATTTAGAATTAAACGTTCAAATGGCTCCCAAAAAGCTGTTTTCTCAATTAGAATTTAAAAGTAAATTTTATTAGTCAAAAGAATTTAGATTAAGCATAAAAAAGCAAATTAGACCGAATTAGAGCGTTTTGTTACTAAAATTTTGTTATTTAGAATTAAACTTTTCAAATGGCTCCCAAAAAGCTGTTTTCTCACTTAGAATTTAAAAGTAAATTTTATTAGTGAAACTAAGTTAGATTAAGCGTAAATAAGCAATTTAGAACGAATTAGAGCGTTTTGTTACTAAAATTTTGTTATTTAGAATTAAACGTTTCAAATGGCTCCCAAAAAGCTGTTTTCTCACTTAGAAATTAAAAGTAAATTTTATTAGTCAAAAGAAATTAGATTAAGCATAAAATAGCTAATTAGAACGAATTAGAGCGTTTTGTTACTAAAATTTTGTTATTTAGAATTAAACTTTACAAATGGCTCCCAAAAAGCTGTTTTCTCACTTAGCAAGTAAAAACGATTTAACGCGTTTTGTTACTAAAATTTTGATATTTAGAATTAAACTTTTCAAATGGCTCCCAAAAAGCTGTTTTCCCACTTAGAATTTAAAAGTAAATTTTATAAGTCAAAAGAAATTAGATTAAGCATAAAAAAGCAAATTAGAACGAATTAGAGCGTTTTGTTACCAAAATTTTGTTATTTAGAATTAAACGTTCAAATGGCTCCCAAAAAGCTGTTTTCTCACTTAGAATTTAAAAGTAAATTTTATTAGTCAAAAGAATTTAGATTAAGCATAAAAAAGCAAATTAGACCGAATTAGAGCGTTTTGTTACTAAAATTTTGTTATTTAGAATTAAACTTTTCAAATGGCTCCCAAAAAGCTGTTTTCTCACTTAGAATTTAAAAGTAAATTTTATTAGTGAAACTAAGTTAGATTAAGCGTAAATAAGCAATTTAGAACGAATTAGAGCGTTTTGTTACTAAAATTTTGTTATTTAGAATTAAACGTTTCAAATGGCTCCCAAAAAGCTGTTTTCTCACTTAGAAATTAAAAGTAAATTTTATTAGTCAAAAGAAATTAGATTAAGCATAAAATAGCTAATTAAAACGAATTAGAGCGTTTTGTTACTAAAATTTTGTTATTTAGAATTAAACTTTACAAATGGCTCCCAAAAAGCTGTTTTCTCACTTAGCAAGTAAAAACGATTTAACGCGTTTTGTTACTAAAATTTTGATATTTAGAATTAAACTTTTCAAATGGCTCCCAAAAAGCTGTTTTCGCACTTAGAATTTAAAAGTAAATTTTATTAGTGAAACTAAGTTAGATTAAGCGTAAATAAGAAATTTAGAACGAATTAGAGCGTTTTGTTACTAAAATTTTGTTATTTAGAATTAAACGTTCAAATGGCTGCCAAAAAGCTGTTTTCTCACTTAGAATTTAAAAGTAAATTTTATTAGTGAAACTAAGTTAGATTAAGCGTAAATAAGCAATTTAGAACGAATTAGAGCGTTTTGTCACTAAAATTTTGTTATTTAGAATTAAACGTTTCAAATGGCTCCCAAAAAGCTGTTTTCGCACCTAGAATTTAAAAGTAAATTTTATAAGTCAAAAGAAATTAGATTAAGCATAAAAAAGCGAATTAGAACGATTTAGCGCGTTTTGTTAATAAAATTTTGTTATTTAGAATTAAGCGTTCAAATGGCTGCCAAAAAGCTGTTTTCTCACTTAGAATTTTAAAGTAAATTTTATTACTCAAAAGAAATTATATTAAGCATAAAAAAGCAATTTAGAACGATTTAGCGCGTTTTGTTACTAAAGTTTTGTTATTTAGAATTAAACGTTCAAATGGCTGCCAAAAAGCTGTTTTCTCTCTTAGAATTTAAAAGTAAATTTTATTAGTGAAAATAAGTTAGATTAAGCGTAAATAAGCAATTTAGAACGAATTAGAGCGTTTTGTTACTAAAATTTTGTTATTTAGAATTAAACGTTCAAATGGCTGCCAAAAAGCTGTTTTCTCACTTAGAATTTAAAAGTAAATTTTATTAGTGAAACTAAGTTAGATTAAGCGTAAATAAGCAATTTAGAACGAATTAGAGCGTTTTGTTACTAAAATTTTGTTATTTAGAATTAAACGTTTCAAATGGCTCCCAAAAAGCTGTTTTCGCACCTAGAATTTAAAAGTAAATTTTATTAGTCAAAAGAAATTAGATTAAGCATAAAAAAGCAAATTAGAACGAATTAGAGCGTTTTGTTACTAAAATTTTGTTATTTAGAATTAAACTTTTCAAATGGCTCCCCAAAAGCTGTTTTCTCACTTAGAAAGTAAAAGTAATTTATATCAGTCAAAAGAAATTAGATTAAGCATAAAAAAGCAAATTAGAACGTTTTAGCGCGTTTTGTTACTATAATTTTGTTATTTAGAATTAAACGTTTCAAATGGCTCCCAAAAAGCTGTTTTCTCACTTAGAAATTAAAAGTAAATTTTATTAGTCAAAAGAAATTAGATTAAGCATAAAAAAGCAAATTAGAACGATTTAGCGCGTTTTGTTACTAAAATTTTGTTATTTAGAATTAAACGTTCAAATGGCTCCCAAAAAGCTGTTTTCTCACTTAGAATTTAAAAGTAAATTTTATTAGTGAAACGAAGTTAGATTAAGCGTAAATAAGAAATTTAGAACGAATTAGAGCGTTTTGTTACTAAAATTTTGTTATTTAGAATTAAAATTTTCAAATGGCTCCCAAAAACTGTTTTCGCACTTAGAATTTAAAAGTAAATTTTATTAGTCAAAAGAATTTAGATTAAGCATAAAAAAGCAAATTAGAACGATTTAGCGCGTTTTGTTACTAAAATATTGTTATTTAGAATTAAACGTTCAAATGGCTCCCAAAAAGCTGTTTTCTCACTTAGAAATTAGAAGTAAATTTTATTAATCAAAAGAAATTAGATTAAGCATAAAAAACCAAATTAGAACGATTTAGCGCGTTTTGTTACTAAAATATTGTTATTTAGAATTAAACTTTTCAAATGGCTCCCAAAAAGCTGTTTTCTCACTTAGAATTTAAAAGTAACTTTTATTAGTCAAAAGAATTTAGATTAAGCATAAAAAAGCAAATTAGAACGAATTAGAGCGTTTTGTTACTAAAATATTGTTATTTAGAATTAAACTTTTCAAATGGCTCCCAAAAAGCTGTTTTCTCACTTAGATTTTAAAAGTAAATTTTATTAGTGAAACTAAGTTAGATTAAGCATAAAAAAGCAAATTAGAACGAATTAGAGCGTTTTGTTACTAAAATATTGTTATTTAGAATTAAACTTTTCAAATGGCTCCCAAAAAGCTGTTTTCTCACTTAGAATTTAAAAGTAAATTTTATTAGTGAAACTAAGTTAGATTAAGCATAAAAAAGCAAATTAGAACGAATTAGAGCGTTTTGTTACTAAAATTTTGTTATTTAGAATTAAACGTTCAAATGGCTCCCAAAAAGCTGTTTTCTCACTTAGAAATTAGAAGTAAATTTTATTAGTCAAAAGAAATTAGATTAAGCATAAAAAAGCTAATTAGAACGAATTAGAGCGTTTTGTTACTAAAATTTTGTTATTTAGAATTAAACGTTCAAATGGCTCCCAAAAAGCTGTTTTCTCACTTAGAAATTAGAAGTAAATTTTATTAGTCAAAAGAAATTAGATTAAGCATAAAAAACCAAATTAGAACGATTTAGCGCGTGTTGTTACTATAATTTTGTTATTTAGAATTAAACGTTCAAATGGCTGCCAAAAAGCTGTTTTCTCACTTAGAATTTAAAAGTAAATTTTATTAGTGAAACTAAGTTAGATTAAGCGTAAATAAGCAATTTAGAACGAATTAGAGCGTTTTGTTACTAAAATTTTGTTATTTAGAATTAAACGTTTCAAATGGCTCCCAAAAAGCTGTTTTCTCACTTAGAAATTAAAAGTAAACTTTATTAGTCTAAAGAAATTAGACTAAGCATAAAAAGCAAATTAGAACGATTTAACGCGTTTTGTTACTAAAATTTTGTTATTTAGAATTAAACTTTTCAAATGGCTCCCAAAAAGCTGTTTTCGCACTTAGCATTTAAAAGTAAATTTTATTAGTCAAAAGAAATTAGATTAAGCATAAAAAAGCAAATTAGAACGAATTAGAGCGTTTTGTTACTAAAATTTTGTTATTTAGAATTAAACTTTTCAAATGGCTCCCCAAAAGCTGTTTTCTCACTTAGAAAGTAAAAGTAATTTATATTAGACAAAAGAAATTAGATTAAGCATAAAAAAGCAAATTAGAACGTTTTAGCGCGTTTTGTTACTATAATTTTGTTATTTAGAATTAAACGTTTCAAATGGCTCCCAAAAAGCTGTTTTCTCACTTAGAAATTAGAAGTAAATTTTATTAGTCAAAAGAAATTAGATTAAGCATAAAAAACCAAATTAGAACGATTTAGCGCGTGTTGTTACTAAAATTTTGTTATTTAGAATTAAACGTTCAAATGGCTCCCAAACAGCTGTTTTCTCACTTAGAAATTAAAAGTAAATTTTATTAGTCAAAAGAAATTAGATTAAGCATAAAAAAGCTAATTAGAACGAATTAGAGCGTTTTGTTACTAAAATTTTGTTATTTAGAATTAAACGTTCAAATGGCTCCCAAAAAGCTGTTTTCTCACTTAGAAATTAGAAGTAAATTTTATTAGTCAAAAGAAATTAGATTAAGCATAAAAAACCAAATTAGAACGATTTAGCGCGTGTTGTTACTAAAATTTTGTTATTTAGAATTAAACGTTCAAATGGCTCCCAAAAAGCTGTTTTCTCACTTAGAATTTAAAAGTAACTTTTATTAGTCAAAAGAATTTAGATTAAGCATAAAAAAGCAAGTTAGAACGAATTAGAGCGTATTGTTACTAAAATATTGTTATTTAGAATTAAACTTTTCAAATGGCTCCCAAAAAGCTGTTTTCTCACTTAGAATTTAAAAGTAAATTTTATTAGTGAAACTAAGTTAGATTAAGCATAAAAAAGCAAATTAGAACGAATTAGAGCGTTTTGTTACTAAAATATTGTTATTTAGAATTAAACTTTTCAAATGGCTCCCAAAAAGCTGTTTTCTCACTTAGAATTTAAAAGTAAATTTTATTAGTGAAACTAAGTTAGATTAAGCATAAAAAAGCAAATTAGAACGAATTAGAGCGTTTTGTTACTAAAATTTTGTTATTTAGAATTAAACGTTCAAATGGCTCCCAAAAAGCTGTTTTCTCACTTAGAAATTAGAAGTAAATTTTATTAGTCTAAAGAAATTAGATTAAGCATAAAAAAGCAAATTAGAACGATTTAACGCGTTTTGTTACTAAAATTTTGTTATTTAGAATTAAACGTTCAAATGGCTCCCAAAAAGCTGTTTTCTCACTTAGAAATTAGAAGTAAATTTTATTAGTCAAAAGAAATTAGATTAAGCATAAAAAACCAAATTAGAACGATTTAGCGCGTGTTGTTACTAAAATTTTGTTATTTAGAATTAAACGTTCAAATGGCTCCCAAAAAGCTGTTTTCTCACTTAGAAATTAAAAGTAAATTTTATTAGTCAAAAGAAATTAGATTAAGCATAAAAAAGCTAATTAGAACGAATTAGAGCGTTTTGTTACTAAAATTTTGTTATTTAGAATTAAACGTTCAAATGGCTCCAAAAAAGCTGTTTTCTCACTTAGAAATTAGAAGTAAATTTTATTAGTCAAAAGAAATTAGATTAAGCATAAAAAACCAAATTAGAACGATTTAGCGCGTGTTGTTACTAAAATTTTGTTATTTAGAATTAAACGTTCAAATGGCTCCCAAAAAGCTGTTTTCTCACTTAGAATTTAAAAGTAACTTTTATTAGTGAAAAGAATTTAGATTAAGCATAAAAAAGCAAGTTAGAACGAATTAGAGCGTATTGTTACTAAAATATTGTTATTTAGAATTAAACTTTTCAAATGGCTCCCAAAAAGCTGTTTTCTCACTTAGAATTTAAAAGTAAATTTTATTAGTGAAACTAAGTTAGATTAAGCATAAAAAAGCAAATTAGAACGAATTAGAGCGTTTTGTTACTAAAATATTGTTATTTAGAATTAAACTTTTCAAATGGCTCCCAAAAAGCTGTTTTCTCACTTAGAATTTAAAAGTAAATTTTATTAGTGAAACTAACTTAGATTAAGCATAAAAAAGCAAATTAGAACGAATTAGAGCGTTTTGTTACTAAAATTTTGTTATTTAGAATTAAACGTTCAAATGGCTCCCAAAAAGCTGTTTTCTCACTTAGAAATTAGAAGTAAATTTTATTAGTCAAAAGAAATTAGATTAAGCATAAAAAACCAAATTAGAACGAATTAGAGCGTTTTGTTACTAAAGTATTGTTATTTAGAATTAAACTTTTCAAATGGCTCCCAAAAAGCTCTTTTCTCACTTAGAATTTAAAAGTAACTTTTATTAGTCAAAAGAATTTAGATTAAGCATAAAAAAGCAAATTAGAACGAATTAGAGCGTTTTGTTACTAAAATATTGTTATTTAGAATTAAACGTTCAAATGGCTCCCAAAAAGCTGTTTTCTCACTTAGAATTTAAAAGTAACTTTTATTAGTCAAAAGAATTTAGATTAAGCATAAAAAAGCAAGTTAGAACGAATTAGAGCGTATTGTTACTAAAATATTGTTATTTAGAATTAAACTTTTCAAATGGCTCCCAAAAAGCTGTTTTCTCACTTAGAAATTAAAAGTAAATTTTATTAGTCAAAAGAAATTAGATTAAGCATAAAAAAGCTAATTAGAACGAATTAGAGCGTTTTGTTACTAAAATTTTGTTATTTAGAATTAAACGTTTAAATGGCTCCCAAAAAGCTGTTTTCTCACTTAGAAATTAGAAGTAAATTTTATTAGTCAAAAGAAATTAGATTAAGCATAAAAAACCAAATTAGAACGATTTAGCGCGTGTTGTTACTAAAATTTTGTTATTTAGAATTAAACGTTCAAATGGCTCCCAAAAAGCTGTTTTCTCACTTAGAATTTAAAAGTAACTTTTATTAGTCAAAAGAATTTAGATTAAGCATAAAAAAGCAAGTTAGAACGAATTAGAGCGTATTGTTACTAAAATATTGTTATTTAGAATTAAACTTTTCAAATGGCTCCCAAAAAGTTGTTTTCTCACTTAGAATTTAAAAGTAAATTTTATTAGTGAAACTAAGTTAGATTAAGCATAAAAAAGCAAATTAGAACGAATTAGAGCGTTTTGTTACTAAAATATTGTTATTTAGAATTAAACTTTTCAAATGGCTCCCAAAAAGCTGTTTTCTCACTTAGAATTTAAAAGTAAATTTTATTAGTGAAACTAAGTTAGATTAAGCATAAAAAAGCAAATTAGAACGAATTAGAGCGTTTTGTTACTAAAATTTTGTTATTTAGAATTAAACGTTCAAATGGCTCCCAAAAAGCTGTTTTCTCACTTAGAAATTAGAAGTAAATTTTATTAGTCAAAAGAAATTAGATTAAGCATAAAAAACCAAATTAGAACGAATTAGAGCGTTTTGTTACTAAAGTATTGTTATTTAGAATTAAACTTTTCAAATGGCTCCCAAAAAGCTGTTTTCTCACTTAGAATTTAAAAGTAACTTTTATTAGTCAAAAGAATTTGGATTAAGCATAAAAAAGCAAATTAGAACGAATTAGAGCGTTTTGTTACTAAAATATTGTTATTTAGAATTAAACTTTTCAAATGGCTCCCAAAAAGCTGTTTTCTCACTTAGAATTTAAAAGTAAATTTTATTAGTGAAACTAAGTTAGATTAAGCATAAAAAAGCAAATTAGAACGAATTAGAGCGTTTTGTTACTAAAATTTTGTTATTTAGAATTAAACGTTCAAATGACTCCCAATAAGCTGTTTTCTCACTTAGAAATTAGAAGTAAATTTTATTAGTCAAAAGAAATTAGATTAAGCATAAAAAACCAAATTAGAACGATTTAGCGCGTGTTGTTACTACAATTTTGTTATTTAGAATTAAACGTTCAAATGGCTCCCAAAAAGCTGTTTTCTCACTTAGAATTTAAAAGTATCTTTTATTAGTCAAAAGAATTTAGATTAAGCATAAAAAAGCAAATTAGAACGAATTAGAGCGTTTTGTTACTAAAATATTGTTATTTAGAATTAAACTTTTCAAATGGCTCCCAAAAAGCTGTTTTCTCACTTAGAATTTAAAAGTAAATTTTATTAGTGAAACTAAGTTAGATTAAGCATAAAAAAGCAAATTAGAACGAATTAGAGCGTTTCGAATTTAAAAGTAAATTTTATTAGTGAAACTAAGTTAGATTAAGCATAAAAAAGCAAATTAGAACGAATTAGAGCGTTTTGTTACTAAAATTTTGTTATTTAGAATTAAACGTTTCAAATGGCTCCCAAAAAGCTGTTTTCTCACTTAGAAATTAAAAGTAAATTTTATTAGTCAAAAGAAATTAGATTAAGCATAAAAAACCAAATTAGAACGATTTAGCGCGTGTTGTTACTACAATTTTGTTATTTAGAATTAAACGTTCAAATGGCTCCCAAAAAGCTGTTTTCTCACTTAGAATTTAAAAGTAAATTTTATTAGTCAAAAGAATTTAGATTAAGCATAAAAAAGCAAATTAGAACGAATTAGAGCGTTTTGTTACTAAAATATTGTTATTTAGAATTAAACTTTTCAAATGGCTTCCAAAAAGCTGTTTTCTCACTTAGAATTTAAAAGTAAATTTTATTAGTGAAACTAAGTTAGATTAAGCAATAAAAAGCAAATTAGAACGAATTAGAGCGTTTTGTTACTAAAATTTTGTTATTTAGAATTAAACGTTTCAAATGGCTCCCAAAAAGCTGTTTTCTCACTTAGAAATTAAAAGTAAATTTTATTAGTCAAAAGAAATTAGATTAAGCATAAAAAACCAAATTAGAACGATTTAGCGCCTGTTGTTACTACAATTTTGTTATTTAGAATTAAACGTTCAAATGGCTCCCAAAAAGCTGTTTTCTCACTTAGAATTTAAAAGTAAATTTTATTAGTCAAAAGAATTTAGATTAAGCATAAAAAAGCAAATTAGAACGAATTAGAGCGTTTTGTTACTAAAATATTGTTATTTAGAAATAAACTTTTCAAATGGCTCCCAAAAAGCTGTTTTCTCACTTAGAATTTAAAAGTAAATTTTATTAGTCAAAAGAATTTAGATTAAGCATAAAAAAGCAAATTAGAACGAATTAGAGCGTTTTGAAACTAAAATATTGTTATTTAGAATTAAACTTTTCAAATGGCTCCCAAAAAGCTGTTCTCACTTAGAATTTAAAAGTAAATTTTATTAGTGAAACTAAGTTAGATTAAGCAATAAAAAGCAAATTAGAACGAATTAGAGCGTTTTGTTACTAAAATTTTGTTATTTAGAATTAAACGTTTCAAATGGCTCCCAAAAAGCTGTTTTCTCACTTAGAAATTAAAAGTAAATTTTATTAGTCAAAAGAAATTAGATTAAGCATAAAAAAGCTAATTAGAACGAATTAGAGCGTTTTGTTACTAAAATATTATTATTTAGAATTAAACTTTTCAAATGGCTCCCAAAAAGCTGTTTTCTCACTTAGAATTTAAAAGTAAATTTTATTAGTGAAACTAAGTTAGATTAAGCATAAAAAAGCAAATTAGAACGAATTAGAGCGTTTTGTTACTAAAATTTTGTTATTTAGAATTAAACGTTTCAAATGGCTCCCAAAAAGCTGTTTTCACACTTAGAAATTAAAAGTAAATTTTATTAGTCAAAAGAAATTAGATTAAGCATAAAAAAGCTAATTAGAACGAATTAGAGCGTTTTGTTACTAAAATATTGTTATTTAGAATTAAACTTTTCAAATGGCTCCCAAAAAGCTGTTTTCTCACTTAGAATTTAAAAGTAAATTTTATTAGTGAAACTAAGTTAGATTAAGCGTAAATAAGCAATTTAGAACGAATTAGAGCGTTTTGTTACTAAAATTTTGTTATTTAGAATTAAACGTTTCAAATGGCTCCCAAAAAGCTGTTTTCTCACTTAGAAATTAAAAGTAAATTTTATTAGTCTAAAGAAATTAGATTAAGCATAAAAAAGCAAATTAGAACGATTTAACGCGTTTTGTTACTAATAATTTTGTTATTTAGAATTAAACGTTCAAATGGCTCCCAAAAAGCTGTTTTCTCACTTAGAAATTAAAAGTAAATTTTATTAGTCAAAAGAAATTAGATTAAGCATAAAAAAGCTAATTAGAACGAATTAGAGCGTTTTGTTACTAAAATTTTGTTATTTAGAATTAACCGTTCAAATGGCTCCCAAAAAGCTGTTTTCTCACTTAGAAATTAGAAGTAAATTTTATTAGTCAAAAGAAATTAGATTAAGCATAAAAAACCAAATTAGAACGATTTAGCGCGTGTTGTTACTAAAATTTTGTTATTTAGAATTAAACGTTCAAATGGCTCCCAAAAAGCTGTTTTCTCACTTAGAATTTAAAAGTAACTTTTATTAGTCAAAAGAATTTAGATTAAGCATAAAAAAGCAAATTAGAACGAATTAGAGCGTTTTGTTACTAAAATATTGTTATTTAGAATTAAACTTTTCAAATGGCTCCCAAAAAGCTGTTTTCTCACTTAGAAAGTAAAAGTAATTTATATTAGTCAAAAGAAATTAGATTAAGCATAAAAAAGCAAATTAGAACGTTTTAGCGCGTTTTGTTACTATAATTTTGTTATTAGGAATTAAACGTTTCAAATGGCTCCCAAAAAGCTGTTTTCTCACTTAGAAATTAAAAGTAAATTTTATTAGTCAAAAGAAATTAGATTAAGCATAAAAAAGCAAATTAGAACGAATTAGAGCGTTTTGTTACTAAAATTTTGTTATTTAGAATTAAACTTTTCAAATGGCTCCCAAAAAGCTGTTTTCTCACTTAGAAATTAGAAGTAAATTTTATTAGTCAAAAGAAATTAGATTAAGCATAAAAAACCAAATTAGAACGATTTAGCGCGTTTTGTTACTAAAATATTGTTATTTAGAATTAAACTTTTCAAATGGCTCCCAAAAAGCTGTTTTCTCACTTAGAATTTAAAAGTAACTTTTATTAGTCAAAAGAATTTAGATTAAGCATAAAAAAGCAAATTAGAACGAATTAGAGCGTTTTGTTACTAAAATATTGTTATTTAGAATTAAACTTTTCAAATGGCTCCCAAAAAGCTGTTTTCTCACTTAGATTTTAAAAGTAAATTTTATTAGTGAAACTAAGTTAGATTAAGCATAAAAAAGCAAATTAGAACGAATTAGAGCGTTTTGTTACTAAAATATTGTTATTTAGAATTAAACTTTTCAAATGGCTCCCAAAAAGCTGTTTTCTCACTTAGAATTTAAAAGTAAATTTTATTAGTGAAACTAAGTTAGATTAAGCATAAAAAAGCAAATTAGAACGAATTAGAGCGTTTTGTTACTAAAATATTGTTATTTAGAATTAAACTTTTCAAATGGCTCCCAAAAAGCTGTTTTCTCACTTAGAATTTAAAAGTAAATTTTATTAGTGAAACTAAGTTAGATTAAGCATAAAAAAGCAAATTAGAACGAATTAGAGCGTTTTGTTACTAAAATTTTGTTATTTAGAATTAAACGTTCAAATGGCTCCCAAAAAGCTGTTTTCTCACTTAGAAATTAGAAGTAAATTTTATTAGTCTAAAGAAATTAGATTAAGCATAAAAAAGCAAATTAGAACGATTTAACGCGTTTTCTTACTAAAATTTTGTTATTTAGAATTAAACGTTCAAATGGCTCCCAAAAAGCTGTTTTCTCACTTAGAAATTAGAAGTAAATTTTATTAGTCAAAAGAAATTAGATTAAGCATAAAAAACCAAATTAGAACGATTTAGCGCGTGTTGTTACTACAATTTTGTTATTTAGAATTAAACGTTCAAATGGCTCCCAAAAAGCTGTTTTCTCACTTAGAATTTAAAAGTAAATTTTATTAGTGAAACTAAGTTAGATTAAGCGTAAATAAGCAATTTAGAACGAATTAGAGCGTTTTGTTACTAAAATTTTGTTATTTAGAATTAAACGTTTCAAATGGCTCCCAAAAAGCTGTTTTCTCACTTAGAAATTAAAAGTAAACTTTATTAGTCTAAAGAAATTAGACTAAGCATAAAAAGCAAATTAGAACGATTTAACGCGTTTTGTTACTAAAATTTTGTTATTTAGAATTAAACTTTTCAAATGGCTCCCAAAAAGCTGTTTTCGCACTTAGAAAGTAAAAGTAATTTATATTAGACAAAAGAAATTAGATTAAGCATAAAAAAGCAAATTAGAACGAATTAGAGCGTTTTGTTACTAAAATTTTGTTATTTAGAATTAAACTTTTCAAATGGCTCCCCAAAAGCTGTTTTCTCACTTAGAAAGTAAAAGTAATTTATATTAGACAAAAGAAATTAGATTAAGCATAAAAAAGCAAATTAGAACGTTTTAGCGCGTTTTGTTACTATAATTTTGTTATTTAGAATTAAACGTTTCAAATGGCTCCCAAAAAGCTGTTTTCTCACTTAGAAATTAGAAGTAAATTTTATTAGTCAAAAGAAATTAGATTAAGCATAAAAAACCAAATTAGAACGATTTAGCGCGTGTTGTTACTAAAATTTTGTTATTTAGAATTAAACGTTCAAATGGCTCCCAAAAAGCTGTTTTCTCACTTAGAAATTAAAAGTAAATTTTATTAGTCAAAAGAAATTAGATTAAGCATAAAAAAGCTAATTAGAACGAATTATAGCGTTTTGTTACTAAAATTTTGTTATTTAGAATTAAACGTTCAAATGGCTCCCAAAAAGCTGTTTTCTCACTTAGAAATTAGAAGTAAATTTTATTAGTCAAAAGAAATTAGATTAAGCATAAAAAACCAAATTAGAACGATTTAGCGCGTGTTGTTACTAAAATTTTGTTATTTAGAATTAAACGTTCAAATGGCTCCCAAAAAGCTGTTTTCTCACTTAGAATTTAAAAGTAACTTTTATTAGTCAAAAGAATTTAGATTAAGCATAAAAAAGCAAATTAGAACGAATTAGAGCGTTTTGTTACTAAAATATTGTTATTTAGAATTAAACGTTTCAAATGGCTCCCAAAAAGCTGTTTTTTCACTTAGAAATTAGAAGTAAATTTTATTAGTCAAAAGAAATTAGATTAAGCATAAAAAACCAAATTAGAACGATTTAGCGCGTGTTGTTACTAAAATTTTGTTTTTTAGAATTAAACGTTCAAATGGCTCCCAAAAAGCTGTTTTCTCACTTAGAATTTAAAAGTAACTTTTATTAGTCAGAAGAATTTAGATTTAGCATAAAAAAGCAAATTAGAACGAATTAGAGCGTTTTGTTACTAAAATTTTGTTATTTAGAATTAAACGTTTCAAATGGTTCCCAAAAAGCTGTTTTCTCACTTAGAAATTAGAAGTAAATTTTATTAGTCAAAAGAAATTAGATTAAGCATAAAAAACCAAATTAGAACGATTTAGCGCGTGTTGTTACTAAAATTTTGTTTTTTAGAATTAAACGTTCAAATGGCTCCCAAAAAGCTGTTTTCTCACTTAGAATTTAAAAGTAACTTTTATTAGTCAAAAGAATTTAGATTAAGCATAAAAAAGCAAATTAGAACGAATTAGAGCGTTTTGTTACTAAAATATTGTTATTTAGAATTAAACTTTTCAAATGGCTCCCAAAAAGCTGTTTTCTCACTTAGAATTTAAAAGTAAATTTTATTAGTGAAACTAAGTTAGATTAAGCGTAAATAAGCAATTTAGAACGAATTAGAGCGTTTTGTTACTAAAATTTTGTTATTTAGAATTAAACGTTTCAAATGGCTCCCAAAAAGCTGTTTTCTCACTTAGCAATTAAAAGTAAATTTTATTAGTCTAAAGAAATTAGATTAAGCATAAAAAAGCAAATTAGAACGATTTAGCGCGTTTTGTTACTAAAATTTTGTTATTTAGAATTAAACGTTCAAATGGCTCCCAAAAAGCTGTTTTCTCACTTAGAATTTAAAAGTAACTTTTATTAGTCAAAAGAATTTAGATTAAGCATAAAAAAGCAAATTAGAACGAATTAGAGCGTTTTGTTACTAAAATATTGTTATTTAGAATTAAACGTTTCAAATGGCTCCCAAAAAGCTGTTTTTTCACTTAGAAATTAGAAGTAAATTTTATTAGTCAAAAGAAATTAGATTAAGCATAAAAAACCAAATTAGAACGATTTAGCGCGTGTTGTTACTAAAATTTTGTTTTTTAGAATTAAACGTTCAAATGGCTCCCAAAAAGCTGTTTTCTCACTTAGAATTTAAAAGTAACTTTTATTAGTCAGAAGAATTTAGATTTAGCATAAAAAAGCAAATTAGAACGAATTAGAGCGTTTTGTTACTAAAATTTTGTTATTTAGAATTAAACGTTTCAAATGGTTCCCAAAAAGCTGTTTTCTCACTTAGAAATTAGAAGTAAATTTTATTAGTCAAAAGAAATTAGATTAAGCATAAAAAACCAAATTAGAACGATTTAGCGCGTGTTGTTACTAAAATTTTGTTTTTTAGAATTAAACGTTCAAATGGCTCCCAAAAAGCTGTTTTCTCACTTAGAATTTAAAAGTAACTTTTATTAGTCAAAAGAATTTAGATTAAGCATAAAAAAGCAAATTAGAACGAATTAGAGCGTTTTGTTACTAAAATATTGTTATTTAGAATTAAACTTTTCAAATGGCTCCCAAAAAGCTGTTTTCTCACTTAGAATTTAAAAGTAAATTTTATTAGTGAAACTAAGTTAGATTAAGCGTAAATAAGCAATTTAGAACGAATTAGAGCGTTTTGTTACTAAAATTTTGTTATTTAGAATTAAACGTTTCAAATGGCTCCCAAAAAGCTGTTTTCTCACTTAGCAATTAAAAGTAAATTTTATTAGTCTAAAGAAATTAGATTAAGCATAAAAAAGCAAATTAGAACGATTTAGCGCGTTTTGTTACTAAAATTTTGTTATTTAGAATTAAACGTTCAAATGGCTCCCAAAAAGCTGTTTTCTCACTTAGAAATTAGAAGTAAATTTTATTAGTCAAAAGAAATTAGATTAAGCATAAAAAACCAAATTAGAACGATTTAGCGCGTGTTGTTACTAAAATTTTGTTATTTAGAATTAAACGTTCAAATGGCTCCCAAAAAGCTGTTTTCTCACTTAGAATTTAAAAGTAACTTTTATTAGTCAAAAGAATTTAGATTAAGCATAAAAAAGCAAATTAGAACGAATTAGAGCGTTTTGTTACTAAAATACTGTTATTTAGAATTAAACTTTTCAAATGGCTCCCAAAAAGCTGTTTTCTCACTTAGAATTTAAAAGTCAATTTTATTAGTGAAACTAAGTTAGATTAAGCGTAAATAAGCAATTTAGAAGGAATTAGAGCGTTTTGTTACTAAAATTTTGTTATTTAGAATTAAACGTTTCAAATGGCTCCCAAAAAGCTGTTTTCTCACTTAGAATTTAAAAGTAAATTTTATTAGTGAAACTAAGTTAGATTAAGCGTAAATAAGCAATTTAGAACGAATTAGAGCGTTTTGTTACTAAAATTTTGTTATTTAGAATTAAACGTTTCAAATGGCTCCCAAAAAGCTGTTTTCTCACTTAGAAATTAAAAGTAAATTTTATTAGTGAAACTAAGTTAGATTAAGCGTAAATAAGCAATTTAGAACGAATTAGAGCGTTTTGTTACTAAAATTTTGTTATTTAGAATTAAACGTTTCAAATGGCTCCCAAAAAGCTGTTTTCTCACTTAGAATTTAAAAGTAACTTACGCTTAATCAAACTTATTTTCACTAATAAAATTTACTTTTAAATTCTAAGTGAGAAAACAGCTTTTTAGCAGCCATTTGAACGTTTAATTCTAAATAACAAAATTTTAGTAACAAAACGCGCTAATTCGTTCTAAATTGCTTATTTACGCTTAATCTAACTTATTTTCACTAATAAAATTTACTTTTAATTTCTAAGTGAGAAAACAGCTTTTTGGGAGCCATTTGAAAAGTTTAATTCTAAATAACAAAATTTTAGTAACAAAACGCGCTAAATCGTTCTAATTTGCTTTTTATGCTTAATCTAACTTATTTTCACTAATAAAATTTACTTTTAAATTCTAAGTGAGAAAACAGCTTTTTGGCAGCCATTTGAACGTTTAATTCTAAATAACAAAATTTTAGTAACAAAACGCGCTAATTCGTTCTAAATTGCTTATTTACGCTTAATCTAACTTATTTTCACTAATAAAATTTACTTTTAATTTCTAAGTGAGAAAACAGCTTTTTGGGAGCAGCAGCAATTATTATTTTATTAGTCAAAAGAAATTAGATTAAGCATAAAAAAGCTAATTAGAACGAATTAGAGCGTTTTGTTACGAAAATTTTGTTATTTAGAATTAAACTTTACAAATGGCTCCCAAAAAGCTGTTTTCTCACTTAGAAATTAGAAGTAAATTTTATTAGTCAAAAGAAATTAGATTAAGCATAAAAAACCAAATTAGAACGATTTAGCGCGTGTTGTTACTAAAATTTTGTTATTTAGAATTAAACGTTCAAATGGCTCCCAAAAAGCTGTTTTCTCACTTAGAATTTAAAAGTAAATTTTATTAGTCAAAAGAATTTAGATTAAGCATAAAAAAGCAAATTAGAACGAATTAGAGCGTTTTGTTACTAAAATATTGTTATTTAGAATTAAACTTTTCAAATGGCTCCCAAAAAGCTGTTTTCTCACTTAGTTAAAAGTAAATTTTATTAGTGAAACTAAGTTAGATTAAGCATAAAAAAGCAAATTAGAACGAATTAGAGCGTTTTGTTACTAAAATTTTGTTATTTAGAATTAAACGTTCAAATGGCTCCCAAAAAGCTGTTTTCTCACTTAGAAATTAGAAGTAAATTTTATTAGTCAAAAGAAATTAGATTAAGCATAAAAAACCAAATTAGAACGATTTAGCGCGTGTTTTACTAAAAATTTGTTATTTAGAATTAAACGTTCAAATGGCTCCAAAAAGCTGTTTTCTCACTTAGAATTTAAAAGTAACTTTTATTAGTCAAAAGAATTTAGATTAAGCATAAAAAAGCAAATTAGAACGAATTAGAGCGTTTTTGTTACTAAAATATTGTTATTTAGAACTTAAACTTTTCAAATGGCTCCCAAAAAGCTGTTTTCTCACTTAGAATTTAAAAGTAAATTTTATTAGTGAAACTAAGATAGATTAAGCGTAAATAAGCAATTTAGAACGAATTAGAGCGTTTTGTTACTAAAATTTTGTTATTTAGAATTAAACGTTTCAAATGGCTCCCAAAAAGCTGTTTTCTCACTTAGAAATTAAAAGTAAATTTTATTAGTCTAAAGAAATTAGATTAAGCATAAAAAGCAAATTAGAACGATTTAGCGCGTTTTGTTACTAAAATTTTTGTTATTTAGAATTAAACGTTCAAATGGCTCCCAAAAAGCTGTTTTCTCACTTAGAAATTAAAAGTAAATTTTATTAGTCTAAAGAAATTAGATTAAGCATAAAAAGCAAATTAGAACGATTTAGCGCGTGTTGTTACTAAAAATTTTGTTATTTAGAATTAAACGTTCAAATGGCTCCCAAAAAGCTGTTTTCTCACTTAGAAATTAAAAGTAAATTTTATTAGTCTAAAGAAATTAGATTAAGCATAAAAAAGCAAATTAGAACGATTTAGCGCGTTTTGTTACTAAAATTTTGTTATTCAGAATTAAACGTTCAATGGCTCCGAAAAAGCTGTTTTCTCACTTAGAAATTAGAAGTAAATTTTATTAGTCTAAAGAAATTAGATTAAGCATAAAAAAGCAAATTAGAACGATTTAGCGCGTTTTGTTACTAAAATTTTGTTATTTAGAATTAAACGTTTCAATGGCTCCAAGAAAAGCTGTTTTCTCACTTAGAAATTAAAAGTAAATTTTATTAGTCTACAAGAAATTAGATTAAGCATCTAAAAAGCAAATTAGAACGATTTAGCGCGTTTTGTTACTAAAATTTTGTCTATTTAGAATTAAACGTTCTAATGGCTCCCAAAAAGCTGTTTTCTCACTTAGAAATTAAAAGTAAATTTTATTAGTCAAAAGAAATTAGATTAAGCATAAAAAAGCTAATTAGAACGAATTAGAGCGTTTTGTTACTAAAATTTTGTTATTTAGAATTAAACTTTACAAATGGCTCCCAAAAAGCTGTTTTCTCACTTAGAAACTTAGAAGTAAATTTTATTAGTCAAAAGAAATTAGATTAAGCATAAAAATCCAAATTAGAACGATTTAGCGGCGTGTTAGTTACTAAAATTTTGTTATTTAGAATTAAACGTTCAAATGGCTCCCAAAAAGCTGTTTTCTCACTTAGAATTTAAAAGTAACTTTATTAGTCAAAAGAATTTAGATTAAGCATAAAAAAGCAAATTAGAACGAATTAGAGCGTTTTTGTTACTAAAATATTGTTATTTAGAATTAAACTTTTCAAATGGCTCCCAAAAAGCTGTTTTCTCACTTAGAATTTAAAAGTAAATTTTATTAGTGAAACTAAGTGAGATTAAGCATAAAAAAGCAAATTAGAACGAATTAGAGCGTTTTGTTACTAAAATTTTGTTATTTAGAATTAAACTTTACAAATGGCTCCCAAAAAGCTGTTTTCTCACTTAGAAATTAGAAGTAAATTTTATTAGTCAAAAGAAATTAGATAAGCATAAAAAAAGCAATTAGAACGATTTAGCGCGTTTTGTTACTAAAATTTTGTTATTTAGAATTAAACGTTCAAATGGCTCCCAAAAAGCTGGTTTCTCACTTAGAAATTAAAAGTAAATTTTATTAGTCAAAAGAAATTAGATTAAGCATAAAAAAAGCTAATTAGAACGAATTAGAGCGTTTTGTTACTAAAATTTTGTTATTTAGAATTAAACTTTACAAATGGCTCCCAAAAAAGCTGTTTTCCTCACTTAGAAATTAAAAG
>CAJVRQ020000015.1:0-40682 GCA_911728435.2 Apoderus coryli
TTAGAAATTAAAAGTAAATTTTATTAGTCAAAAGAAATTAGATTAAGCATAAACAAGCAAATTAGAACGATTTAGCGCGTTTTGTTACTAAAATTTTGTTATGTAGAATTAAACTTTTCAAATGGCTCCCAAAAAGCTGTTTTCACACTTAGAATTTAAAAGTAAATTTTATTAGTGAAAATAAGTTAGATTAAGCGTAAATAAGCAATTTAGAACGAATTAGCGCGTTTTGTTACTAAAATTTTGTTATTTAGAATTAAACGTTCAAATGGCTCCCAAAAAGCTGTTTTCTCACTTAGAATTTAAAAGTAAATTTTATTAGTCAAAAGAAATTAGATTAAGCATAAAAAAGCAAATTAGAACGAATTAGAGCGTTTTGTTACTAAAATTTTGTTATTTAGAATTAAACGTTCAAATGGCTCCCAAAAAGCTGTTTTCTCACTTAGAAATTAAAAGTAAATTTTATTAGTCAAAAGAAATTAGATTAAGCATAAAAAAGCAAATTAGAACGAATTAGAGCGTTTTGTTACTAAAATTTTGTTATTTAGAATTAAACGTTCAAATGGCTCCCAAAAAGCTGTTTTCTCACTTAGAATTTAAAAGACAATTTTATTAGTCAAAAGAAATTAGATTAAGCATAAAAAAGCAAATTAGAACGAATTAGAGCGTTTTGTTACTAAAATTTTGTTATTTAGAATTAAACGTTTCAAATGGCTCCCAAAAAGCTGTTTTCTCACTTAGAAATTAAAAGTAAATTTTATTAGTCAAAAGAAATTAGATTAAGCATAAAAAAGCAAATTAGAACGAATTAGAGCGTTTTGTTACTAAAATTTTGTTATTTAGAATTAAACGTTTCAAATGGCTCCCAAAAAGCTGTTTTCTCACTTAGAAATTAAAAGTAAATTTTATTAGTCAAAAGAAATTAGATTAAGCATAAAAAAGCAAATTAGAACGATTTAGCGCGTTTTGTTACTAAAATTTTGTTATTTAGAATTAAACTTTTCAAATGGCTCCCAAAAAGCTGTTTTCTCACTTAGAATTTAAAAGTAAAATTTATTAGTGAAAATAAGTTAGATTAAGCGTAAATAAGCAATTTAGAACGAATTAGCGCGTTTTGTTACTAAAATTTTGTTATTTAGAATTATACGTTCAAATGGCTGCCAAAAAGCTGTTTTCTCACTTAGAATTTAAAAGTAAATTTTATTAGTGAAAATAAGTTAGATTAAGCGTGAAAAAGCAAATTAGAACGAATTAGAGCGTTTTGTTACTAAAATTTTGTTATTTAGAATTAAACTTTTCAAATGGCTCCCAAGAAGCTGTTTTCTCACTTAGAAATTAAAAGTAAATTTTATTAGTCAAAAGAAATTAGATTAAGCATAAAAAAGCAAATTAGAACGAATTAGAGCGTTTTGTTACTAAAATTTTGTTATTTAGAATTAAACTTTTCAAATGGCTCCCAAAAAGCTGTTTTCATACTTAGAATTTAAAAGTAAATTTTATTAGTGAAAATAAGTTAGATTAAGCGTAAATAAGCAATTAACAACGAATTAGCGCGTTTTGTTACTAAAATTTTGTTATTTAGAATTAAACGTTCAAATGGCTGCCAAAAAGCTGTTATCTCACTTAGAATTTAAAAGTAAATTTTATTAGTCAAAAGAAATTAGATTAAGCATAAAAAAGCAAATTAGAACGAATTAGAGCGTTTTGTTAGTAAAATTTTGTTATTTAGAATTAAACGTTTCAAATGGCTCCCAAAAAGCTGTTTTCTCACTTAGAAATTAAAAGTAAATTTTATTAGTCAAAAGAAATTAGATTAAGCATAAAAAAGCAAATTAGAACGAATTAGAGCGTTTTGTTACTAAAATTTTGTTATTTAGAATTAAACGTTTCAAATGGCTCCCAAAAAGCTGTTTTCTCACTTAGAAATTAAAAGTAAATTTTATTAGTCAAAAGAAATTAGATTAAGCATAAAAAAGCAAATTAGAACGAATTAGAGCGTTTTGTTACTAAAATTTTGTTATTTAGAATTAAACGTTTCAAATGGCTCCCAAAAAGCTGTTTTCTCACTTAGAAATTAAAAGTAAATTTTATTAGTCAAAAGAAATTAGATTAAGCATAAAAAAGCAAATTAGAACGATTTAGCGCGTTTTGTTACTAAAATTTTGTTATTTAGAATTAAACTTTTCAAATGGCTCCCAAAAAGCTGTTTTCTCACTTAGAATTTAAAAGTGAATTTTATTAGTGAAAATAAGTTAGATTAAGCGTAAATAAGCAATTTAGAACGAATTAGCGCGTTTTGTTACTAAAATTTTGTTATTTAGAATTATACGTTCAAATGGCTGCCAAAAAGCTGTTTTCTCACTTAGAATTTAAAAGTAAATTTTATTAGTGAAAATAAGTTAGATTAAGCGTAAAAAAGCAAATTAGAACGAATTAGAGCGTTTTGTTACTAAAATTTTGTTATTTAGAATTAAACGTTCAAATGGCTCCCAAAAAGCTGTTTTCTCACTTAGAAATTAAAAGTAAATTTTATTAGTCAAAAGAAATTAGATTAAGCATAAAAAAGCAAATTAGAACGAATTAGAGCGTTTTGTTACTAAAATTTTGTTATTTAGAATTAAACGTTCAAATGGCTCCCAAAAAGCTGTTTTCTCACTTAGAATTTAAAAGACAATTTTATTAGTCAAAAGAAATTAGATTAAGCATAAAAAAGCAAATTAGAACGAATTAGAGCGTTTTGTTACTAAAATTTTGTTATTTAGAATTAAACGTTTCAAATGGCTCCCAAAAAGCTGTTTTCTCACTTAGAAATTAAAAGTAAATTTTATTAGTCAAAAGAAATTAGATTAAGCATAAAAAAGCAAATTAGAACGAATTAGAGCGTTTTGTTACTAAAATTTTGTTATTTAGAATTAAACGTTTCAAATGGCTCCCAAAAAGCTGTTTTCTCACTTAGAAATTAAAAGTAAATTTTATTAGTCAAAAGAAATTAGATTAAGCATAAAAAAGCAAATTAGAACGATTTAGCGCGTTTTGTTACTAAAATTTTGTTATTTAGAATTAAACTTTTCAAATGGCTCCCAAAAAGCTGTTTGTCTCACTTAGAATTTAAAAGTAAATTTTATTAGTGAAAATAAGTTAGATTAAGCGTAAATAAGCAATTTAGAACGAATTAGCGCGTTTTGTTACTAAAATTTTGTTATTTAGAATTATACGTTCAAATGGCTGCCAAAAAGCTGTTTTCTCACTTAGAATTTAAAAGTAAATTTTATTAGTGAAAATAAGTTAGATTAAGCGTAAAAAAGCAAATTAGAACGAATTAGAGCGTTTTGTTACTAAAATTTTGTTGTTTAGAATTAAACGTTTCAAATGGCTCCCAAGAAGCTGTTTTCTCACTTAGAAATTAAAAGTAAATTTTATTAGTCAAAAGAAATTAGATTAAGCATAAAAAAGCAAATTAGAACGAATTAGAGCGTTTTGTTACTAAAATTTTGTTATTTAGAATTAAACTTTTCAAATGGCTCCCAAAAAGCTGTTTTCATACTTAGAATTTAAAAGTAAATTTTATTAGTCAAAAGAAATTAGATTAAGCATAAAAAAGCAAATTAGAACGAATTAGAGCGTTTTGTTACTAAAATTTTGTTATTTAGAATTAAACGTTCAAATGGCTCCCAAAAAGCTGTTTTCTCACTTAGAATTTAAAAGACAATTTTATTAGTCAAAAGAAATTAGATTAAGCATAAAAAAGCAAATTAGAACGAATTAGAGCGTTTTGTTACTAAAATTTTGTTATTTAGAATTAAACGTTTCAAATGGCTCCCAAAAAGCTGTTTTCTCACTTAGAAATTAAAAGTAAATTTTATTAGTCAAAAGAAATTAGATTAAGCATAAAAAAGCAAATTAGAACGAATTAGAGCGTTTTGTTACTAAAATTTTGTTATTTAGAATTAAACGTTTCAAATGGCTCCCAAAAAGCTGTTTTCTCACTTAGAAATTAAAAGTAAATTTTATTAGTCAAAAGAAATTAGATTAAGCATAAAAAAGCAAATTAGAACGATTTAGCGCGTTTTGTTACTAAAATTTTGTTATTTAGAATTAAACTTTTCAAATGGCTCCCAAAAAGCTGTTTTCTCACTTAGAATTTAAAAGTAAATTTTATTAGTGAAAATAAGTTAGATTAGGCGTAAATAAGCAATTTAGAACGAATTAGCGCGTTTTGTTACTAAAATTTTGTTATTTAGAATTATACGTTCAAATGGCTGCCAAAAAGCTGTTTTCTCACTTAGAATTTAAAAGTAAATTTTATTAGTGAAAATAAGTTAGATTAAGCGTAAAAAAGCAAATTAGAACGAATTAGAGCGTTTTGTTACTAAAATTTTGTTGTTTAGAATTAAACGTTTCAAATGGCTCCCAAGAAGCTGTTTTCTCACTTAGAAATTAAAAGTAAATTTTATTAGTCAAAAGAAATTAGATTAAGCATAAAAAAGCAAATTAGAACGAATTAGAGCGTTTTGTTACTAAAATTTTGTTATTTAGAATTAAACTTTTCAAATGGCTCCCAAAAAGCTGTTTTCATACTTAGAATTTAAAAGTAAATTTTATTAGTGAAAATAAGTTAGATTAAGCGTAAATAAGCAATTAACAACGAATTAGCGCGTTTTGTTACTAAAATTTTGTTATTTAGAATTAAACGTTCAAATGGCTCCCAAAAAGCTGTTTTCTCACTTAGAAATTAAAAGTAAATTTTATTAGTCTAAAGAAATTAGATTAAGCATAAAAAAGCAAATTAGAACGATTTAGCGCGTTTTGTTACTAAAATTTTGTTATGTAGAATTAAACTTTTCAAATGGCTCCCAAAAAGCTGTTTTCACACTTAGAATTTAAAAGTAAATTTTATTAGTGAAAATAAGTTAGATTAAGCGTAAATAAGCAATTTACAACGAATTAGCGCGTTTTGTTACTAAAATTTTGTTATTTAGAATTAAACTTTTCAAATGGCTCCCAAAAAGCTGTTTTCTCACTTGGAATTTAAAAGTAAATTTTATTAGTCTAAAGAAATTAGATTAAGCATAAAAAAGCAAATTAGAACGATTTAGAGCGTTTTCTTACTAAAATTTTGTTATTTATAATTAAACTTTTCAAATGGCTCCCAAAAAGCTGTTTTCTCACTTAGAATTTAAAAGTTAATTTTATTAGTCAAAAGAAATTAGTTTAAGCATAAAAAAGCAAATTAGAACGAATTAGAGCGTTTTGTTACTAAAATTATGTTATTTAGAATTAAACGTTCAAATGGCTTCCAAAAAGCTGTTTTCTCACTTAGAATTTAAAAGTAAATTTTATTAGTGAAAATAAGTTAGATTAAGCGTAAATAAGCAATTTAGAACGAATTAGCGCGTTTTGTTCCTAAAATTTTGTTATTTAGAATTAAACGTTCAAATGGCTCCCAAAAAGCTGTTTTCTCACTTAGAATTTAAAAGTAAATTTTATTAGTGAAAATAAGTTAGATTAAGCGTAAATAAGCAATTTAGAACGAATTAGAGCGTTTTGTTACTAAAATATTGTTATTTAGAATTAAACGTTTCAAATGGCTCCCAAAAAGCTGTTTTCTCAGTTAGAAATTAAAAGTAAATTTTATTAGTCAAAAGAAATTAGATTAAGCATAAAAAAGCAAATTAGAACGAATTAGAGCGTTTTGTTACTAAAATTTTGTTATTTAGAATTAAACGTTTCAAATGGCTCCCAAAAAGCTGTTTTCTCACTTAGAAATTAAAAGTAAATTTTATTAGTCAAAAGAAATTAGATTAAGCATAAACAAGCAAATTAGAACGATTTAGCGCGTTTTGTTACTAAAATTTTGTTATTTAGAATTAAACTTTTCAAATGGCTCCCAAAAAGCTGTTTTCTCACTTAGAATTTAAAAGTAAATTTTATTAGTCAAAAGAAATTAGATTAACCATAAAAAAGCAAATTAGAACGATTTAGCGCGTTTTGTTACTAAAATTTTGTTATTTAGAATTAAACGTTTCAAATGGCTCCCAAAAAGCTGTTTTCTCAGTTAGAATTTAAAAGTAAATTTTACTAGTCAAAAGAAATTAGATTAAGCATAAAAAAGCAAATTAGAACGATTTAGCGCGTTTTGTTACTAAAATTTTGTTATTTAGAATTACACTTTCAAATGACTCCCAAAAAGCTGTTTTCTCACTTAGAATTTAAAAGTAAATTTTATTAGTCAAAAGAAATTAGATTAAGCATAAAAAAGCATTAGCTAAAACGTTCTAATTATAGAACGTTTTAGCGCGTTTTGTTACTAAAATTTTGTTATTTAGAATTTAACGTTCAAATGGCTCCCAAAAAGCTGTTTTCTCACTTAGAATTTAAAAGTAAATTTTATTAGTGAAAATAAGTTAGATTAAGCGTAAATAAGCAATTTAGAACGAATTAGCGCGTTTTGTTACTAAAATTTTGTTATTTAGAATTAAACGTTCAAATGGCTGCCAAAAAGCTGTTATCTCACTTAGAATTTAAAAGTAAATTTTATTAGTCAAAAGAAATTAGATTAAGCATAAAAAAGCAAATTAGAACGAATTAGAGCGTTTTGTTAGTAAAATTTTGTTATTTAGAATTAAACGTTTCAAATGGCTCCCAAAAAGCTGTTTTCTCACTTAGAAATTAAAAGTAAATTTTATTAGTCAAAAGAAATTAGATTAAGCATAAAAAAGCAAATTAGAACGAATTAGAGCGTTTTGTTACTAAAATTTTGTTATTTATAATTAAACTTTTCAAATGGCTCCCAAAAAGCTGTTTTCTTACTTAGAATTTAAAAGTAAATTTTATTAGTGATAATAAGTTAGATTAAGCGTAAATAAGCAATTTACAACGAATTAGCGCGTTTTGTTACTAAAATTTTGTTATTTAGAATTAAACGTTCAAATGGCTCCCAAAAAGCTGTTTTCTCACTTAGAAATTAAAAGTAAATTTTATTAGTCAAAAGAAATTAGATTAAGCATAAACAAGCAAATTAGAACGATTTAGCGCGTTTTGTTACTAAAATTTTGTTATTTAGAATTAAACTTTTCAAATGGCTCCCAAAAAGCTGTTTTATCAGTTAGAAATTAAAAGTAAATTTTATTAGTCAAAAGAAATTAGATTAAGCATAAAAAAGCAAATTAGAACGAATTAGAGCGTTTTGTTACTAAAATTTTGTTATTTAGAATTAAACTTTCAAATGACTCCCAAAAAGCTGTTTTCTCACTTAGAATTTAAAAGTAAATTTTATTAGTCAAAAGAAATTAGATTAAGAATAAAAAAGCAAATTAGAACGAATTAGAGCGTTTTGTTACTAAAATTTTGTTATTTAGAATTAAACTTTTCAAATGGCTCCCAAAAAGCTGTTTTCTCACTTAGAATTTAAAAGTAAATTTTATTAGTCAAAAGAAATTAGATTAAGCATAAAAAAGCTAATTAGAACGTTTTAGCGCGTTTTGTTACTAAAATTTTGTTATTTAGAATTAAACGTTCAAATGGCTCCCAAAAAGCTGTTTTCTCACTTAGAATTTAAAAGTAAATTTTATTAGTCAAAAGAAATTAGATTAAGCATAAAAAAGCAAATTAGAACGAATTAGAGCGTTTTGTTACTAAAATTTTGTTATTTAGAATTAAACGTTTCAAATGGCTCCCAAAAGCTGTTTTCTCACTTAGAAATTAAAAGTAAATTCTATTAGTCAAAAGAAATTAGATTAAGCATAAAAAAGCAAATTAGAACGAATTAGAGCGTTTTGTTACTAAAATTTTGTTATTTATAATTAAACTTTTCAAATGGCTCCCAAAAAGCTGTTTCTTACTTAGAATTTAAAAGTAAATTTTATTAGTGAAAATAAGTTAGATTAAGCGTAAATAAGCAATTTACAACGAATTAGCGCGTTTTGTTACTAAAATTTTGTTATTTAGAATTAAACTTTTCAAATGGCTCCCAAAAAGCTGTTTTCTCACTTAGAATTTAAAAGTAAATTTTATTAGTCAAAAGAAATTAGATTAACCATAAAAAAGCAAATTAGAACGAATTAGAGCGTTTTGTTACTAAAATTTTGTTATTTAGAATTAAACGTTTCAAATGGCTCCCAAAAAGCTGTTTTCTCACTTAGAAATTAAAAGTAAATTTTATTAGTGAAAATAAGTTAGATTAAGCGTAAATAAGCAATTTACAACGAATTAGCGCGTTTTGTTACTAAAATTTTGTTATTTAGAATTAAACGTTCAAATGGCTGCCAAAAAGCTGTTTTCTCACTTAGAATTTAAAAGTAAATTTTATTAGTGAAAATAAGTTAGATTAAGCGTAAATAAGCAATTTAGAACGTATTAGAGCGTTTTGTTACTAAAATTTTGCTATTTAAAATTAAACGTTTCAAATGGCTCCCAAAAAGCTGTTTTCTCAGTTAGAAATTAAAAGTAAATGTTATTAGTCAAAAGAAATTAGATTAAGCATAAAAAAGCAAATTAGAACGAATTAGAGCGTTTTGTTACTAAAATTTTGTTATTTAGAATTAAACTTTTCAAATGGCTCGCAAAAAGCTGTTTTCTCGCTTAGAATTTAAAAGTAAATTTTATTAGTCAAAAGAAATTAGATTAAGCATAAAAAGCTAATTAGAACGTTTTAGCGCGTTTTGTTACTAAAATTTTGTTATTTAGAATTATACGTTCAAATGGCTGCCAAAAAGCTGTTTTCTCACTTAGAATTTAAAAGTAAATTTTATTAGTGAAAATAAGTTAGATTAAGCGTAAATAAGCAATTTACAACGAATTAGCGCGTTTTGTTACTAAAATTTTGTTATTTAGAATTAAACGTTCAAATGGCTCCCAAAAAGCTGTTTTCTCACTTAGAATTTAAAAGTAAATTTTATTAGTGAAAATAAGTTAGATTAAGCGTAAATAAGCAATTTAAAACGAATTAGAGCGTTTTGTTACTAAAATTTTGTTATTTAGAATTAAAGTTTTCAAATGGCTCCCAAAAAGCTGTTTTCTCAGTTAGAAATTAAAAGTAAATTTTATTAGTCAAAAGAAATTAGATTAAGCATAAAAAAGCAAATTAGAACGAATTAGAGCGTTTTGTTCCTAAAATTTTGTTATTTAGAATTAAACGTTTCAAATGGCTCCCAAAAAGCTGTTTTCTCACTTAGAAATTAAAAGTAAATTTTATTAGTCAAAAGAAATTAGATTAAGCATAAACAAGCAAATTAGAACGAATTAGAGCGTTTTGTTACTAAAATTTTGTTATTTAGAATTAAACGTTTCAAATGGCTCCCAAAAAGCTGTTTTCTCAGGTAGAAATTAAAAGTAAATTTTATTAGTCAAATGAAATTAGATTAAGCATAAAAAAGCAAATTAGAACGAATTAGAGCGTTTTGTTACTAAAATTTTGTTATTTAGAATTAAACTTTTCAAATGGCTCCCAAAAAGCTGTTTTCTCACTTAGAATTTAAAAGTAAATTTTATTAGTCAAAAGAAATTAGATTAAGCATAAAAAAGCTAATTAGAACGTTTTAGCGCGTTTTGTTACTAAAATTTTGTTATTTAGAATTAAACGTTCAAATGGCTCCCAAAAAGCTGTTTTCTCACTTAGAATTTAAAAGTAAATTTTATTAGTCAAAAGAAATTAGATTAAGCATAAAAAAGCAAATTAGAACGAATTAGAGCGTTTTGTTACTAAAATTTTGTTATTTAGAATTAAACGTTTCAAATGGCTCCCAAAAAGCTGTTTTCTCACTTAGAAATTAAAAGTAAATTCTATTAGTCAAAAGAAATTAGATTAAGCATAAAAAAGCAAATTAGAACGAATTAGAGCGTTTTGTTACTAAAATTTTGTTATTTATAATTAAACTTTTCAAATGGCTCCCAAAAAGCTGTTTCTTACTTAGAATTTAAAAGTAAATTTTATTAGTGAAAATAAGTTAGATTAAGCGTAAATAAGCAAATTAGAACGAATTAGCGCGTTTTGTTACTAAAATTTTGTTATTTAGAATTAAACGTTCAAATGGCTCCCAAAAAGCTGTTTTCTCACTTAGAACTTAAAAGTAAATTTTATTAGTGAAAATAAGTTAGATTAAGCGTAAATAAGCAATTTACAACGAATTAGCGCGTTTTGTTACTAAAATTTTGTTATTTAGAATTAAACGTTCAAATGGCTCCCAAAAAGCTGTTTTCTCACTTAGAATTTAAAAGTAAATTTTATTAGTCAAAAGAAATTAGATTAAGCATAAAAAAGCTAATTAGAACGTTTTAGCGCGTTTTGTTACTAAAATTTTGTTATTTAGAATTAAACGTTCAAATGGCTCCCAAAAAGCTGTTTTCTCACTTAGAATTTAAAAGTAAATTTTATTAGTCAAAAGAAAATAGATTAAGTATAAAAAAGCAAATTAGAACGAATTAGAGCGTTTTGTTACTAAAATTTTGTTATTTAGAATTAAACGTTCAAATGGCTCCCAAAAAGCTGTTTTCTCACTTAGAATTTAAAAGTAAATTTTATTAGTCAAAAGAAATTAGATTAAGCATAAAAAAGCAAATTAGAACGAATTAGAGCGTTTTGTTACTAAAATTTTGTTATTTAGAATTAAACGTTTCAAATGGCTCCCAAAAAGCTGTTTTCTCACTTAGAAATTAAAAGTAAATTTTATTAGTCAAAAGAAATTAGATTAAGCATAAAAAAGCAAATTAGAACGAATTAGAGCGTTTTGTTACTAAAATTTTGTTATTTAGAATTAAACGTTTCAAATGGCTCCCAAAAAGCTGTTTTCTCACTTAGAAATTAAAAGTAAATTTTATTAGTCAAAAGAAATTAGATTAAGCATAAAAAAGCAAATTAGAACGATTTAGCGCGTTTTGTTACTAAAATTTTGTTATTTAGAATTAAACTTTTCAAATGGCTCCCAAAAAGCTGTTTTCTCACTTAGAATTTAAAAGTAAATTTTATTAGTGAAAATAAGTTAGATTAAGCGTAAATAAGCAATTTAGAACGAATTAGCGCGTTTTGTTACTAAAATTTTGTTATTTAGAATTATACGTTCAAATGGCTGCCAAAAAGCTGTTTTCTCACTTAGAATTTAAAAGTAAATTTTATTAGTGAAAATAAGTTAGATTAAGCGTAATAAAGCAAATTAGAACGAATTAGAGCGTTTTGTTACTAAAATTTTGTTATTTAGAATTAAACGTTTCAAATGGCTCCCAAGAAGCTGTTTTCTCACTTAGAAATTAAAAGTAAATTTTATTAGTCAAAAGAAATTAGATTAAGCATAAAAAAGCAAATTAGAACGAATTAGAGCGTTTTGTTACTAAAATTTTGTTATTTAGAATTAAACTTTTCAAATGGCTCCCAAAAAGCTGTTTTCATACTTAGAATTTAAAAGTAAATTTTATTAGTGAAAATAAGTTAGATTAAGCGTAAATAAGCAATTTACAACGAATTAGCGCGTTTTGTTACTAAAATTTTGTTATTTAGAATTAAACGTTCAAATGGCTCCCAAAAAGCTGTTTTCTCACTTAGAAATTAAAAGTAAATTTTATTAGTCTAAAGAAATTAGATTAAGCATAAAAAAGCAAATTAGAACGATTTAGCGCGTTTTGTTACTAAAATTTTGTTATGTAGAATTAAACTTTTCAAATGGCTCCCAAAAATCTGTTTTCACACTTAGAATTTAAAAGTAAATTTTATTAGTGAAAATAAGTTAGATTAAGCGTAAATAAGCAATTTACAACGAATTAGCGCGTTTTGTTACTAAAATTTTGTTATTTAGAATTAAACTTTTCAAATGGCTCCCAAAAAGCTGTTTTCTCACTTAGAATTTAAAAGTAAATTTTATTAGTCAAAAGAAATTAGATTAAGCATAAAAAAGCAAATTAGAACGAATTAGAGCGTTTTGTTACTAAAATTTTGTTATTTAGAATTAAACGTTCAAATGGCTCCCAAAAAGCTGTTTTCTCACTTAGAAATTAAAAGTAAATTTTATTAGTCAAAAGAAATTAGATTAAGCATAAAAAAGCAAATTAGAACGAATTAGAGCGTTTTGTTACTAAGATTTTGTTATTTAGAATTAAACGTTTCAAATGGCTCCCAAGAAGCTGTTTTCTCACTTAGAAATTAAAAGTAAATTTTATTAGTCAAAAGAAATTAGATTAAGCATAATAAAGCAAATTAGAACGAATTAGAGCGTTTTGTTACAAAAAATTTTGTTATTTAGAATTAAACTTTTCAAATGGCTCCCAAAAAGCTGTTTTCATACTTAGAATTTAAAAGTAAATTTTATTAGTGAAAATAAGTTAGATTAAGCGTAAATAAGCAATTTACAACGAATTAGCGCGTTTTGTTACTAAAATTTTGTTATTTAGAATTAAACGTTCAAATGGCTCCCAAAAAGCTGTTTTCTCACTTAGAAATTAAAAGTAAATTTTATTAGTCTAAAGAAATTAGATTAAGCATAAAAAAGCAAATTAGAACGATTTAGCGCGTTTTGTTACTAAAATTTTGTTATGTAGAATTAAACTTTTCAAATGGCTCCCAAAAAGCTGTTTTCACACTTAGAATTTAAAAGTAAATTTTATTAGTGAAAATAAGTTAGATTAAGCGTAAATAAGCAATTTACAACGAATTAGCGCGTTTTGTTACTAAAATTTTGTTATTTAGAATTAAACTTTTCAAATGGCTCCCAAAAAGCTGTTTTCTCACTTAGAATTTAAAAGTAAATTTTATTAGTCAAAAGAAATTAGATTAAGCATAAAAAAGCAAATTAGAACGAATTAGAGCGTTTTGTTACTAAAATTTTGTTATTTAGAATTAAACGTTCAAATGGCTCCCAAAAAGCTGTTTTCTCACTTAGAAATTAAAAGTAAATTTTATTAGTCAAAAGAAATTAGATTAAGCATAAAAAAGCAAATTAGAACGAATTAGAGCGTTTTGTTACTAAGATTTTGTTATTTAGAATTAAACGTTCAAATGGCTCCAAAAAAGCTGTTTTCTCACTTAGAATTTAAAAGTAAATTTTATTAGTCAAAAGAAATTAGATTAAGCATAAAAAAGCAAATTAGAACGAATTAGAGCGTTTTGTTACTAAAATTTTGTTATTTAGAATTAAACTTTTCAAATGGCTCCCAAAAAGCTGTTTTCATACTTAGAATTTAAAAGTAAATTTTATTAGTGAAAATAAGTTAGATTAAGCGTAAATAAGCAATTTACAACGAATTAGCGCGTTTTGTTACTAAAATTTTGTTATTTAGAATTAAACGTTCAAATGGCTCCCAAAAAGCTGTTTTCTCACTTAGAAATTAAAAGTAAATTTTATTAGTCTAAAGAAATTAGATTAAGCATAAAAAAGCAAATTAGAACGATTTAGCGCGTTTTGTTACTAAAATTTTGTTATGTAGAATTAAACTTTTCAAATGGCTCCCAAAAATCTGTTTTCACACTTAGAAATTAAAAGTAAATTTTATTAGTCAAAAGAAATTAGATTAAGCATAAAAAAGCAAATTAGAACGAATTAGAGCGTTTTGTTACTAAGATTTTGTTATTTAGAATTAAACGTTTCAAATGGCTCCCAAGAAGCTGTTTTCTCACTTAGAAATTAAAAGTAAATTTTATTAGTCAAAAGAAATTAGATTAAGCATAAAAAAGCAAATTAGAACGAATTAGAGCGTTTTGTTACTAAAATTTTGTTATTTAGAATTAAACTTTTCAAATGGCTCCCAAGAAGCTGTTTTCATACTTAGAATTTAAAAGTAAATTTTATTAGTGAAAATAAGTTAGATTAAGCGTAAATAAGCAATTTACAACGAATTAGCGCGTTTTGTTACTAAAATTTTGTTATTTAGAATTAAACGTTCAAATGGCTCCCAAAAAGCTGTTTTCTCACTTAGAAATTAAAAGTAAATTTTATTAGTCTAAAGAAATTAGATTAAGCATAAAAAAGCAAATTAGAACGATTTAGCGCGTTTTGTTACTAAAATTTTGTTATGTAGAATTAAACTTTTCAAATGGCTCCCAAAAAGCTGTTTTCACACTTAGAATTTAAAAGTAAATTTTATTAGTGAAAATAAGTTAGATTAAGCGTAAATAAGCAATTTACAACGAATTAGCGCGTTTTGTTACTAAAATTTTGTTATTTAGAATTAAACTTTTCAAATGGCTCCCAAAAAGCTGTTTTCTCACTTAGAATTTAAAAGTAAATTTTATTAGTCAAAAGAAATTAGATTAAGCATAAAAAAGCAAATTAGAACGAATTAGAGCGTTTCGTTACTAAAATTTTGTTATTTAGAATTAAACGTTCAAATGGCTCCCAAAAAGCTGTTTTCTCACTTAGAAATTAAAAGTAAATTTTATTAGTCAAAAGAAATTAGATTAAGCATAAAAAAGCAAATTAGAACGAATTAGAGCGTTTTGTTACTAAGATTTTGTTATTTAGAATTAAACGTTCAAATGGCTCCCAAAAAGCTGTTTTCTCACTTAGAATTTAAAAGTAAATTTTATTAGTCAAAAGAAATTAGATTAAGCATAAAAAAACAAATCAGAACGAATTAGAGCGTTTTGTTACTAAAATTTTGTTATTTAGAATTAAACGTTTCAAATGGCTCCCAAAAAGCTGTTTTCTCACTTAGAAATTAAAAGTAAATTTTATTAGTCAAAAGAAATTAGATTAAGCATAAAAAAGCAAATTAGAACGAATTAGAGCGTTTTGTTACTAAAATTTTGTTATTTAGAATTAAACGTTCAAATGGCTCCCAAAAAGCTGTTTTCTCACTTAGAATTTAAAAGTAAATTTTATTAGTCAAAAGAAATTAGATTAAGCATAAAAAAGCAAATTAGAACGAATTAGAGCGTTTTGTTACTAAAATTTTGTTATTTAGAATTAAACGTTCAAATGGCTCCCAAAAAGCTGTTTTCTCACTTAGAAATTAAAAGTAAATTTTATTAGTCAAAAGAAATTAGATTAAGCATAAAAAAGCAAATTAGAACGAATTAGAGCATTTTGTTACTAAAATTTTGTTATTTAGAATTAAACGTTTCAAATGGCTCCCAAAAAGCTGTTTTCTCACTTAGAAATTAAAAGTAAATTTTATTAGTCAAAAGAAATTAGATTAAGCATAAAAAAGCAAATTAGAACGAATTAGAGCGTTTTGTTACTAAAATTTTGTTATTTAGAATTAAACGTTTCAAATGGCTCCCAAAAAGCTGTTTTCTCACTTAGAAATTAAAAGTAAATTTTATTAGTCAAAAGAAATTAGATTAAGCATAAAAAAGCAAATTAGAACGATTTAGCGCGTTTTGTTACTAAAATTTTGTTATTTAGAATTAAACTTTTCAAATGGCTCCCAAAAAGCTGTTTTCTCACTTAGAATTTAAAAGTAAATTTTATTAGTGAAAATAAGTTAGATTAAGCGTAAATAAGCAATTTAGAACGAATTAGCGCGTTTTGTTACTAAAATTTTGTTATTTAGAATTATACGTTCAAATGGCTGCCAAAAAGCTGTTTTCTCACTTAGAATTTAAAAGTAAATTTTATTAGTGAAAATAAGTTAGATTAAGCGTAAAAAAGCAAATTAGAACGAATTAGAGCGTTTTGTTACTAAAATTTTGTTATTTAGAATTAAACTTTTCAAATGGCTCCCAAAAAGCTGTTTTCTCACTTAGAATTTAAAAGTCAATTTTATTAGTCAAAAGAAATTGGATTAAGCATAAAAAAGCTAATTAGAACGTTTTAGCGCGTTTTGTTACTAAAATTTTGTTATTTAGAATTAAACGTTCAAATGGCTCCCAAAAAGCTGTTTTCTCACTTAGAATTTAAAAGTAAATTTTATTAGTCAAAAGAAATTAGATTAAGCATAAAAAAGCAAATTAGAACGAATTAGAGCGTTTTGTTACTAAAATTTTGTTATTTAGAATTAAACGTTTCAAATGGCTCCCAAAAAGCTGTTTTCTCACTTAGAAATTAAAAGTATATTTTATTAGTCAAAAGAAATTAGATTAAGCATAAAAAAGCAAATTAGAACGAATTAGAGCGTTTTGTTACTAAAATTTTGTTATTTAGAATTTAACGTTCAAATGGCTCCCAAAAAGCTGTTTTCTCACTTAGAATTTAAAAGTAAATTTTATTAGTGAAAATAAGTTAGATTAAGCGTAAATAAGCAATTTAGAACGAATTAGCGCGTTTTGTTACTAAAATTTTGTTATTTAGAATTAAACGTACAAATGGCTGCCAAAAAGCTGTTATCTCACTTAGAATTTAAAAGTAAATTTTATTAGTCAAAAGAAATTAGATTAAGCATAAAAAAGCAAATTAGAACGAATTAGAGCGTTTTGTTAGTAAAATTTTGTTATTTAGAATTAAACGTTTCAAATGGCTCCCAAAAAGCTGTTTTCTCACTTAGAAATTAAAAGTAAATTTTATTAGTCAAAAGAAATTAGATTAAGCATAAAAAAGCAAATTAGAACGAATTAGAGCGTTTTGTTAGTAAAATTTTGTTATTTAGAATTAAACGTTTCAAATGGCTCCCAAAAAGCTGTTTTCTCACTTAGAAATTAAAAGTAAATTTTATTAGTCAAAAGAAATTAGATTAAGCATAAAAAAGCAAATTAGAACGATTTAGCGCGTTTTGTTACTAAAATTTTGTTATTTAGAATTAAACTTTTCAAATGGCTCCCAAAAAGCTGTTTTCTCACTTAGAATTTAAAAGTAAATTTTATTAGTGAAAATAAGTTAGATTAAGCGTAAATAAGCAATTTAGAACGAATTAGCGCGTTTTGTTACTAAAATTTTGTTATTTAGAATTATACGTTCAAATGGCTGCCAAAAAGCTGTTTTGTCACTTAGAATTTAAAAGTAAATTTTATTAGTGAAAATAAGTTAGATTAAGCGTAAAAAAGCAAATTAGAATGAATTAGAGCGTTTTGTTACTAAAATTTTGTTATTTAGAATTAAACGTTTCAAATGGCTCCCAAGAAGCTGTTTTCTCACTTAGAAATTAAAAGTAAATTTTATTAGTCAAAAGAAATTAGATTAAGCATAAAAAATCAAATTAGAACGAATTAGAGCGTTTTGTTACTAAAATTTTGTTATTTAGAATTAAACTTTTCAAATGGCTCCCAAAAAGCTGTTTTCATACTTAGAATTTAAAAGTAAATTTTATTAGTGAAAATAAGTTAGATTAAGCGTAAATAAGCAATTAACAACGAATTAGCGCGTTTTGTTACTAAAATTTTGTTATTTAGAATTAAACGTTCAAATGGCTCCCAAAAAGCTGTTTTCTCACTTAGAAATTAAAAGTAAATTTTATTAGTCAAAAGAAATTAGATTAAGCATAAAAAAGCAAATTAGAACGATTTAGCGCGTTTTGTTACTAAAATTTTGTTATGTAGAATTAAACTTTTCAAATGGCTCCCAAAAAGCTGTTTTCACACTTAGAATTTAAAAGTAAATTTTATTAGTGAAAATAAGTTAGATTAAGCGTAAATAAGCAATTTACAACGAATTAGCGCGTTTTGTTACTAAAATTTTGTTATTTAGAATTAAACGTTCAAATGGCTCCCAAAAAGCTGTTTTCTCACTTAGAATTTAAAAGTAAATTTTATTAGTCAAAAGAAATTAGATTAAGCATAAAAAAGCAAATTAGAACGAATTAGAGCGTTTTGTTACTAAAATTTTGTTATTTAGAATTAAACGTTCAAATGGCTCCCAAAAAGCTGTTTTCTCACTTAGAAATTAAAAGTAAATTTTATTAGTCAAAAGAAATTAGATTAAGCATAAAAAAGCAAATTAGAACGAATTAGAGCGTTTTGTTACTAAAATTTTGTTATTTAGAATTAAACGTTCAAATGGCTCCCAAAAAGCTGTTTTCTCACTTAGAATTTAAAAGACAATTTTATTAGTCAAAAGAAATTAGATTAAGCATAAAAAAGCAAATTAGAACGAATTAGAGCGTTTTGTTACTAAAATTTTGTTATTTAGAATTAAACGTTTCAAATGGCTCCCAAAAAGCTGTTTTCTCACTTAGAAATTAAAAGTAAATTTTATTAGTCAAAAGAAATTAGATTAAGCATAAAAAAGCAAATTAGAACGAATTAGAGCGTTTTGTTACTAAAATTTTGTTATTTAGAATTAAACGTTTCAAATGGCTCCCAAAAAGCTGTTTTCTCACTTAGAAATTAAAAGTAAATTTTATTAGTCAAAAGAAATTAGATTAAGCATAAAAAAGCAAATTAGAACGATTTAGCGCGTTTTGTTACTAAAATTTTGTTATTTAGAATTAAACTTTTCAAATGGCTCCCAAAAAGCTGTTTTCTCACTTAGAATTTAAAAGTAAATTTTATTAGTGAAAATAAGTTAGATTAAGCGTAAATAAGCAATTTAGAACGAATTAGCGCGTTTTGTTACTAAAATTTTGTTATTTAGAATTATACGTTCAAATGGCTGCCAAAAAGCTGTTTTCTCACTTAGAATTTAAAAGTAAATTTTATTAGTGAAAATAAGTTAGATTAAGCGTAAAAAAGCAAATTAGAACGAATTAGAGCGTTTTGTTACTAAAATTTTGCTATTTAGAATTAAACTTTTCAAATGGCTCCCAAAAAGCTGTTTTCTCACTTAGAATTTAAAAGTAAATTTTATTAGTCAAAAAAAATTAGATTAAGCATAAAAAAGCTAATTAGAACGTTTTAGCGCGTTTTGTTACTAAAATTTTGTTATTTAGAATTAAACGTTCAAATGGCTCCCAAAAAGCTGTTTTCTCACTTAGAATTTAAAAGTAAATTTTATTAGTCAAAAGAAATTAGATTAAGCATAAAAAAGCAAATTAGAACGAATTAGAGCGCTTTGTTACTAAAATTTTGTTATTTAGAATTAAACGTTTCAAATGGCTCCCAAAAAGCTGTTTTCTCACTTAGAAATTAAAAGTAAATTTTATTAGTCAAAAGAAATTAGATTAAGCATAAAAAAGCAAATTAGAACGAATTAGAGCGTTTTGTTACTAAAATTTTGTTATTTATAATTAAACTTTTCAAATGGCTCCCAAAAAGCTGTTTTCTTACTTAGAATTTAAAAGTAAATTTTATTAGTGAAAATAAGTTAGATTAAGCGTAAATAAGCAATTTACAACGAATTAGCGCGTTTTGTTACTAAAATTTTGTTATTTAGAATTAAACGTTCAAATGGCTCCCAAAAAGCTGTTTTCTCACTTAGAACTTAAAAGTAAATTTTATTAGTGAAAATAAGTTAGATTAAGCGTAAATAAGCAATTTACAACGAATTAGCGCGTTTTGTTACTAAAATTTTGTTATTTAGAATTAAACGTTCAAATGGCTCCCAAAAAGCTGTTTTCTCACTTAGAATTTAAAAGTAAATTTTATTAGTCAAAAGAAATTAGATTAAGCATAAAAAAGCAAATTAGAACGATTTAGCGCGTTTTGTTACTAAAATTTTGTTATTTAGAATTAAACTTTTCAAATGGCTCCCAAAAAGCTGTTTTCTCACTTAGAATTTAAAAGTAAATTTTATTAGTGAAAATAAGTTAGATTAAGCGTAAATAAGCAATTTAGAACGAATTAGCGCGTTTTGTTACTAAAATTTTGTTATTTAGAATTATACGTTCAAATGGCTGCCAAAAAGCTGTTTTCTCACTTAGAATTTAAAAGTAAATTTTATTAGTGAAAATAAGTTAGATTAAGCGTAAAAAAGCAAATTAGAACGAATTAGAGCGTTTTGTTACTAAAATTTTGCTATTTAGAATTAAACTTTTCAAATGGCTCCCAAAAAGCTGTTTTCTCACTTAGAATTTAAAAGTAAATTTTATTAGTCAAAAAAAATTAGATTAAGCATAAAAAAGCTAATTAGAACGTTTTAGCGCGTTTTGTTACTAAAATTTTGTTATTTAGAATTAAACGTTCAAATGGCTCCCAAAAAGCTGTTTTCTCACTTAGAATTTAAAAGTAAATTTTATTAGTCAAAAGAAATTAGATTAAGCATAAAAAAGCAAATTAGAACGAATTAGAGCGCTTTGTTACTAAAATTTTGTTATTTAGAATTAAACGTTTCAAATGGCTCCCAAAAAGCTGTTTTCTCACTTAGAAATTAAAAGTAAATTTTATTAGTCAAAAGAAATTAGATTAAGCATAAAAAAGCAAATTAGAACGAATTAGAGCGTTTTGTTACTAAAATTTTGTTATTTATAATTAAACTTTTCAAATGGCTCCCAAAAAGCTGTTTTCTTACTTAGAATTTAAAAGTAAATTTTATTAGTGAAAATAAGTTAGATTAAGCGTAAATAAGCAATTTACAACGAATTAGCGCGTTTTGTTACTAAAATTTTGTTATTTAGAATTAAACGTTCAAATGGCTCCCAAAAAGCTGTTTTCTCACTTAGAACTTAAAAGTAAATTTTATTAGTGAAAATAAGTTAGATTAAGCGTAAATAAGCAATTTACAACGAATTAGCGCGTTTTGTTACTAAAATTTTGTTATTTAGAATTAAACGTTCAAATGGCTCCCAAAAAGCTGTTTTCTCACTTAGAATTTAAAAGTAAATTTTATTAGTCAAAAGAAATTAGATTAAGCATAAAAAAGCAAATTAGAACGAATTAGAGCGTTTTGTTACTAAAATTTTGTTATTTAGAATTAAACGTTCAAATGGCTCCCAAAAAGCTGTTTTCTCACTTAGAATTTAAAAGTAAATTTTATTAGCCAAAAGAAATTAGATTAAGCATAAAAAAGCAAATTAGAACGAATTAGAGCGTTTTGTTACTAAAATTTTGTTATTTAGAATTAAACGTTTCAAATGGCTCCCAAAAAGCTGTTTTCTCACTTAGAAATTAAAAGTAAATTTTATTAGTCAAAAGAAATTAGATTAAGCATAAAAAAGCAAATTAGAACGAATTAGAGCGTTTTGTTACTAAAATTTTGTTATTTAGAATTAAACGTTTCAAATGGCTCCCAAAAAGCTGTTTTCTCACTTAGAAATTAAAAGTAAATTTTATTAGTCAAAAGAAATTAGATTAAGCATAAAAAAGCAAATTAGAACGATTTAGCGCGTTTTGTTACTAAAATTTTGTTATTTAGAATTAAACTTTTCAAATGGCTCCCAAAAAGCTGTTTTCTCACTTAGAATTTAAAAGTAAATTTTATTAGTGAAAATAAGTTAGATTAAGCGTAAATAAGCAATTTAGAACGAATTAGCGCGTTTTGTTACTAAAATTTTGTTATTTAGAATTATACGTTCAAATGGCTGCCAAAAAGCTGTTTTCTCACTTAGAATTTAAAAGTAAATTTTATTAGTGAAAATAAGTTAGATTAAGCGTAAAAAAGCAAATTAGAACGAATTAGAGCGTTTTGTTACTAAAATTTTGTTGTTTAGAATTAAACGTTTCAAATGGCTCCCAAGAAGCTGTTTTCTCACTTAGAAATTAAAAGTAAATTTTATTAGTCAAAAGAAATTAGATTAAGCATAAAAAAGCAAATTAGAACGAATTAGAGCGTTTTGTTACTAAAATTTTGTTATTTAGAATTAAACTTTTCAAATGGCTCCCAAAAAGCTGTTTTCATACTTAGAATTTAAAAGTAAATTTTATTAGTGAAAATAAGTTAGATTAAGCGTAAATAAGCAATTAACAACGAATTAGCGCGTTTTGTTACTAAAATTTTGTTATTTAGAATTAAACGTTCAAATGGCTCCCAAAAAGCTGTTTTCTCACTTAGAAATTAAAAGTAAATTTTATTAGTCTAAAGAAATTAGATTAAGCATAAAAAAGCAAATTAGAACGATTTAGCGCGTTTTGTTACTAAAATTTTGTTATGTAGAATTAAACTTTTCAAATGGCTCCCAAAAAGCTGTTTTCACACTTAGAATTTAAAAGTAAATTTTATTAGTGAAAATAAGTTAGATTAAGCGTAAATAAGCAATTTACAACGAATTAGCGCGTTTTGTTACTAAAATTTTGTTATTTAGAATTAAACTTTTCAAATGGCTCCCAAAAAGCTGTTTTCTCACTTGGAATTTAAAAGTAAATTTTATTAGTCTAAAGAAATTAGATTAAGCATAAAAAAGCAAATTAGAACGATTTAGAGCGTTTTCTTACTAAAATTTTGTTATTTATAATTAAACTTTTCAAATGGCTCCCAAAAAGCTGTTTTCTCACTTAGAATTTAAAAGTTAATTTTATTAGTCAAAAGAAATTAGTTTAAACATAAAAAAGCAAATTAGAACGAATTAGAGCGTTTTGTTACTAAAATTTTGTTATTTAGAATTAAACGTTCAAATGGCTGCCAAAAAGCTGTTTTCTCACTTAGAATTTAAAAGTAAATTTTATTAGTGAAAATAAGTTAGATTAAGCGTAAATAAGCAATTTAGAACGAATTAGCGCGTTTTGTTCCTAAAATTTTGTTATTTAGAATTAAACGTTCAAATGGCTCCCAAAAAGCTGTTTTCTCACTTAGAATTTAAAAGTAAATTTTATTAGTGAAAATAAGTTAGATTAAGCGTAAATAAGCAATTTAGAACGAATTAGAGCGTTTTGTTACTAAAATATTGTTATTTAGAATTAAACGTTTCAAATGGCTCCCAAAAAGCTGTTTTCTCAGTTAGAAATTAAAAGTAAATTTTATTAGTCAAAAGAAATTAGATTAAGCATAAAAAAGCAAATTAGAACGAATTAGAGCGTTTTGTTACTAAAATTTTGTTATTTAGAATTAAACGTTTCAAATGGCTCCCAAAACGCTGTTTTCTCACTTAGAATTTAAAAGACAATTTTATTAGTCAAAAGAAATTAGATTAAGCATAAAAAAGCAAATTAGAACGAATTAGAGCGTTTTGTTACTAAAATTTTGTTATTTAGAATTAAACGTTTCAAATGGCTCCCAAAAAGCTGTTTTCTCACTTAGAAATTAAAAGTAAATTTTATTAGTCAAAAGAAATTAGATTAAGCATAAAAAAGCAAATTAGAACGAATTAGAGCGTTTTGTTACTAAAATTTTGTTATTTAGAATTAAACGTTTCAAATGGCTCCCAAAAAGCTGTTTTCTCACTTAGAAATTAAAAGTAAATTTTATTAGTCAAAAGAAATTAGATTAAGCATAAAAAAGCAAATTAGAACGATTTAGCGCGTTTTGTTACTAAAATTTTGTTATTTAGAATTAAACTTTTCAAATGGCTCCCAAAAAGCTGTTTTCTCACTTAGAATTTAAAAGTAAATTTTATTAGTGAAAATAAGTTAGATTAAGCGTAAATAAGCAATTTAGAACGAATTAGCGCGTTTTGTTACTAAAATTTTGTTATTTAGAATTATACGTTCAAATGGCAGCCAAAAAGCTGTTTTCTCACTTAGAATTTAAAAGTAAATTTTATTAGTGAAAATAAGTTAGATTAAGCGTAAAAAAGCAAATTAGAACGAATTAGAGCGTTTTGTTACTAAAATTTTGCTATTTAGAATTAAACTTTTCAAATGGCTCCCAAAAAGCTGTTTTCTCACTTAGAATTTAAAAGTAAATTTTATTAGTCAAAAAAAATTAGATTAAGCATAAAAAAGCTAATTAGAACGTTTTAGCGCGTTTTGTTACTAAAATTTTGTTATTTAGAATTAAACGTTCAAATGGCTCCCAAAAAGCTGTTTTCTCACTTAGAATTTAAAAAGTAAATTTTATTAGTCAAAAGAAATTAGATTAAGCATAAAAAAGCAAATTAGAACGAATTAGAGCGCTTTGTTACTAAAATTTTGTTATTTAGAATTAAACGTTTCAAATGGCTCCCAAAAAGCTGTTTTCTCACTTAGAAATTAAAAGTAAATTTTATTAGTCAAAAGAAATTAGATTAAGCATAAAAAAGCAAATTAGAACGAATTAGAGCGTTTTGTTACTAAAATTTTGTTATTTATAATTAAACTTTTCAAATGGCTCCCAAAAAGCTGTTTTCTTACTTAGAATTTAAAAGTAAATTTTATTAGTGATAATAAGTTAGATTAAGCGTAAATAAGCAATTTACAACGAATTAGCGCGTTTTGTTACTAAAATTTTGTTATTTAGAATTAAACGTTCAAATGGCTCCCAAAAAGCTGTTTTCTCACTTAGAACTTAAAAGTAAATTTTATTAGTGAAAATAAGTTAGATTAAGCGTAAATAAGCAATTTACAACGAATTAGCGCGTTTTGTTACTAAAATTTTGTTATTTAGAATTAAACGTTCAAATGGCTCCCAAAAAGCTGTTTTCTCACTTAGAATTTAAAAGTAAATTTTATTAGTCAAAAGAAATTAGATTAAGCATAAAAAAGCAAATTAGAACGATTTAGCGCGTTTTGTTACTAAAATTTTGTTATTTAGAATTAAACTTTTCAAATGGCTCCCAAAAAGCTGTTTTCTCACTTAGAATTTAAAAGTAAATTTTATTAGTGAAAATAAGTTAGATTAAGCGTAAATAAGCAATTTAGAACGAATTAGCGCGTTTTGTTACTAAAATTTTGTTATTTAGAATTATACGTTCAAATGGCTGCCAAAAAGCTGTTTTCTCACTTAGAATTTAAAAGTAAATTTTATTAGTGAAAATAAGTTAGATTAAGCGTAAAAAAGCAAATTAGAACGAATTAGAGCGTTTTGTTACTAAAATTTTGCTATTTAGAATTAAACTTTTCAAATGGCTCCCAAAAAGCTGTTTTCTCACTTAGAATTTAAAAGTAAATTTTATTAGTCAAAAAAAATTAGATTAAGCATAAAAAAGCTAATTAGAACGTTTTAGCGCGTTTTGTTACTAAAATTTTGTTATTTAGAATTAAACGTTCAAATGGCTCCCAAAAAGCTGTTTTCTCACTTAGAATTTAAAAGTAAATTTTATTAGTCAAAAGAAATTAGATTAAGCATAAAAAAGCAAATTAGAACGAATTAGAGCGCTTTGTTACTAAAATTTTGTTATTTAGAATTAAACGTTTCAAATGGCTCCCAAAAAGCTGTTTTCTCACTTAGAAATTAAAAGTAAATTTTATTAGTCAAAAGAAATTAGATTAAGCATAAAAAAGCAAATTAGAACGAATTAGAGCGTTTTGTTACTAAAATTTTGTTATTTATAATTAAACTTTTCAAATGGCTCCCAAAAAGCTGTTTTCTTACTTAGAATTTAAAAGTAAATTTTATTAGTGAAAATAAGTTAGATTAAGCGTAAATAAGCAATTTACAACGAATTAGCGCGTTTTGTTACTAAAATTTTGTTATTTAGAATTAAACGTTCAAATGGCTCCCAAAAAGCTGTTTTCTCACTTAGAACTTAAAAGTAAATTTTATTAGTGAAAATAAGTTAGATTAAGCGTAAATAAGCAATTTACAACGAATTAGCGCGTTTTGTTACTAAAATTTTGTTATTTAGAATTAAACGTTCAAATGGCTCCCAAAAAGCTGTTTTCTCACTTAGAATTTAAAAGTAAATTTTATTAGTCAAAAGAAATTAGATTAAGCATAAAAAAGCAAATTAGAACGAATTAGAGCGTTTTGTTACTAAAATTTTGTTATTTAGAATTAAACGTTCAAATGGCTCCCAAAAAGCTGTTTTCTTACTTAGAATTTAAAAGTAAATTTTATTAGTGATAATAAGTTAGATTAAGCGTAAATAAGCAATTTACAACGAATTAGCGCGTTTTGTTACTAAAATTTTGTTATTTAGAATTAAACGTTCAAATGGCTCCCAAAAAGCTGTTTTCTCACTTAGAAATTAAAAGTAAATTTTATTAGTCAAAAGAAATTAGATTAAGCATAAACAAGCAAATTAGAACGATTTAGCGCGTTTTGTTACTAAAATTTTGTTATTTAGAATTAAACTTTTCAAATGGCTCCCAAAAAGCTGTTTTCTCAGTTAGAAATTAAAAGTAAATTTTATTAGTCAAAAGAAATTAGATTAAGCATAAAAAAGCAAATTAGAACGAATTAGAGCGTTTTGTTACTAAAATTTTGTTATTTAGAATTAAACTTTCAAATGACTCCCAAAAAGCTGTTTTCTCACTTAGAATTTAAAAGTAAATTTTATTAGTCAAAAGAAATTAGATTAAGAATAAAAAAGCAAATTAGAACGAATTAGAGCGTTTTGTTACTAAAATTTTGTTATTTAGAATTAAACTTTTCAAATGGCTCCCAAAAAGCTGTTTTCTCACTTAGAATTTAAAAGTAAATTTTATTAGTCAAAAGAAATTAGATTAAGCATAAAAAAGCTAATTAGAACGTTTTAGCGCGTTTTGTTACTAAAATTTTGTTATTTAGAATTAAACGTTCAAATGGCTCCCAAAAAGCTGTTTTCTCACTTAGAATTTAAAAGTAAATTTTATTAGTCAAAAGAAATTAGATTAAGCATAAAAAAGCAAATTAGAACGAATTAGAGCGTTTTGTTACTAAAATTTTGTTATTTAGAATTAAACGTTTCAAATGGCTCCCAAAAAGCTGTTTTCTCACTTAGAAATTAAAAGTAAATTCTATTAGTCAAAAGAAATTAGATTGAGCATAAAAAAGCAAATTAGAACGAATTAGAGCGTTTTGTTACTAAAATTTTGTTATTTATAATTAAACTTTTCAAATGGCTCCCAAAAAGCTGTTTCTTACTTAGAATTTAAAAGTAAATTTTATTAGTGAAAATAAGTTAGATTAAGCGTAAATAAGCAAATTAGAACGAATTAGCGCGTTTTGTTACTAAAATTTTGTTATTTAGAATTAAACGTTCAAATGGCTCCCAAAAAGCTGTTTTCTCACTTAGAACTTAAAAGTAAATTTTATTAGTGAAAATAAGTTAGATTAAGCGTAAATAAGCAATTTACAACGAATTAGCGCGTTTTGTTACTAAAATTTTGTTATTTAGAATTAAACGTTCAAATGGCTCCCAAAAAGCTGTTTTCTCACTTAGAATTTAAAAGTAAATTTTATTAGTCAAAAGAAATTAGATTAAGCATAAAAAAGCTAATTAGAACGTTTTAGCGCGTTTTGTTACTAAAATTTTGTTATTTAGAATTAAACGTTCAAATGGCTCCCAAAAAGCTGTTTTCTCACTTAGAATTTAAAAGTAAATTTTATTAATCAAAAGAAAATAGATTAAGTATAAAAAAGCAAATTAGAACGAATTAGAGCATTTTGTTACTAAAATTTTGTTATTTAGAATTAAACGTTCAAATGGCTCCCAAAAAGCTGTTTTCTCACTTAGAATTTAAAAGTAAATTTTATTAGTCAAAAGAAATTAGATTAAGCATAAAAAAGCAAATTAGAACGAATTAGAGCGTTTTGTTACTAAAATTTTGTTATTTAGAATTAAACGTTTCAAATGGCTCCCAAAAAGCTGTTTTCTCACTTAGAAATTAAAAGTAAATTTTATTAGTCAAAAGAAATTAGATTAAGCATAAAAAAGCAAATTAGAACGAATTAGAGCGTTTTGTTACTAAAATTTTGTTATTTAGAATTAAACGTTTCAAATGGCTCCCAAAAAGCTGTTTTCTCACTTAGAAATTAAAAGTAAATTTTATTAGTCAAAAGAAATTAGATTAAGCATAAAAAAGCAAATTAGAACGATTTAGCGCGTTTTGTTACTAAAATTTTGTTATTTAGAATTAAACTTTTCAAATGGCTCCCAAAAAGCTGTTTTCTCACTTAGAATTTAAAAGTAAATTTTATTAGTGAAAATAAGTTAGATTAAGCGTAAATAAGCAATTTAGAACGAATTAGCGCGTTTTGTTACTAAAATTTTGTTATTTAGAATTATACGTTCAAATGGCTGCCAAAAAGCTGTTTTCTCACTTAGAATTTAAAAGTAAATTTTATTAGTGAAAATAAGTTAGATTAAGCGTAATAAAGCAAATTAGAACGAATTAGAGCGTTTTGTTACTAAAATTTTGTTATTTAGAATTAAACGTTTCAAATGGCTCCCAAGAAGCTGTTTTCTCACTTAGAAATTAAAAGTAAATTTTATTAGTCAAAAGAAATTAGATTAAGCATAAAAAAGCAAATTAGAACGAATTAGAGCGTTTTGTTACTAAAATTTTGTTATTTAGAATTAAACTTTTCAAATGGCTCCCAAAGAGCTGTTTTCATACTTAGAATTTAAAAGTAAATTTTATTAGTGAAAATAATAATAATAACAAATCTTTATTTCAATATTATGTACAAACATAAAACGAAATAACGTCATATAGACCATACAATAAAAAAAATACAAACACCTTTGTAACAATTATCTTACACCATGATTTACATACTCTGCAACACTGTATGGCTCTATATTTACCAGGTACTTAAATAATTCTTTCTTAAATACTCTGAGATTTTGGATTGACTGTATATGATTTGGTAAATTGTTATAATATTTAATACAATTGTAGTAAGTATTCATCTCAGTTATAGAAAGTCTATGCCTAGGATATGTGTAATTACATGTCCTAGTTGGGTATGACGTTTGTCCACTATTTTGGGCGAACAATGTTCGATTCTTATAAAGAAATATAATACATTCCTGTATGTATATGCCTGTGATAGTTAACAACTTGTTTGCCTTAAATTTCCCCCTACATGATTCTCTTATATCTAAGTTAAGAATGATTCTTAGAATTCTTTTCTGACATATGAGTAATTTGTAAATGTCTTTACCCTTTCCGAAAAGTATGATCCCATATCGTATCTGTGTCTCAAAGTTGGAATGATAAATCATAAGTCTCGTTTTAAGGTCTATGAATTTGCACATTACTCTAAAACTGTAACAAACAGCATTCAGTTTTCTTTCAACGTGACAAATATGCTCATCCCATGTTAAGTTATCATCAAGAATTATTCCCAAGATTTTAGCACTCTTTCTTAAGTTAAATGTAGAATCACCCACAACCACGCTTTCTTGCCGATCAATTAATTTTCTTTTTGTTTTGAATAATATTGTTTGAGTTTTGTCGTTGTTTAAAACCAATTTATTTCGTGTGAACCAATCCTGAGTGTTTTTCAATAACGTCTCTGCAATCTCCAATGTGCTGTGTAATGTTTTAGCTGTAATAAGTAGGCTTGAGTCATCGGCATAAGTTACAATATTAATATTTTTGTTTCCCCCCTCAATTACATCTGCAAAGTCATTCAGGTATATAACAAATAAAATCGGCCCTATGACACTCCCTTGAGCAATACCAACGTTTATTTTAGTTATTTTAGAGAAAGCCCGATTATGATGCCCTCCGATAACTACTTGTTGTTGCCTATCCGTTAAATACGACTTTATCCACTTTAACGCTAGCCCCCGTATACCGTACAATTCCAATTTCTCATATAGAATCTGATGATTTACAGTGTCATAAGCCTTAGATAGATCCAAAAATAATCCCAAAGATATATTTCCTTCCTCCATAGATGAAACAATTTGATTTGTAAACTCAAAAACAGCTGACTGGGTCGATTTGCCTTTGATGTACCCATGTTGTGAATACCTCAACAAATTATTTGTTACAAAAAAGTCCATAATTCTGTTACACATTGTACGTTCAAAAATTTTTGAAAAAGAGGACAGAAGGCTTATTGGCCGATAATTTTCAATTTTTGAATTATCTCCTTTTTTAAATATTGGCACAACTTGGGCCAATTTAAGATGCTGTGGAAATATGCCATATTTAAGAGAGTTGTTTATTATGTGAACTAATGGTTTACAAATTTCAGGTATTACACATTTTATTAATTTTGCAGAGACTTCATCATATCCACTGCTGGACTTATTCTTAAGGTTACTGACTGTACGTAATACTTCATGTGTATCTACAGGATCAATGTTAATGGATTCTACATTTCGCTCAATTTTACAATTAAACGGGATAGTTCTTAAATCATTTAAAAGATTTGACACAGATTTGATTAGAAAGTCATTAAAACTATTTGCAACAGACTCTTTGTCACCTTCTATTTTAATATCGTTTTTACTAGATTTGCCTGTAATTTCATTTACTATTTTCCAGGTGCTTTTCATTTTATTATCAGAGAATTTTATTGTATTAGCATAGGCTTTTTTCTTACAGTTTAAGAGCAATAAATCATATTCTTTCTTTTTATTACTATAGAGGTCCTTATAATGATTATTTACAGTTCTCATAATATACAGTGCATCCAACTCATTCTTACATTGAACAACTTCTGTGGTGTTTTTTTTATATTTACTTTTTTGTAAGTTTCTTTCTGGATATGTTTTTACCATAAAACAGTCATTGAAATGTGTTAATAATAATTTTGTAAACATGTTCCACTGTTCATCAACTAATGTACTGTCTATTAGAAATATATTATCCCAACATAATTTAGACAATTTAGTTTTGTACTTACTAATATTTACATCATTGACATTACGTTTTTTGTAATATAAATTGTGTTTCGTGTTATTTTTTATAGTAATCTTTTGTGCCGTGTGGTCAGATATGTGTGTGTGCAAAATTTCAGACAAGAAACTATTACAATGTACGTTTGTTAGAATATTGTCAATGCATGTACGGCTAAATTCGGTTATACGTGTATATTCACTGATTGTGTGTATTACATTAAAAGAATTTATAAGAGACAAGAATGCATTTACATATCTGCCACCAGATATTAAGTCTAAATTGAAATCTCCTGCAATTACAATCTGTTCTAGTTTACTAACACGAAGTATTTTTTCAATCTTATCGAGAAATATATTAATATCTCCATTTGGAGGTCTGTATACTGATACAACAAGTAACTTACTATTATGTACAAATATTTCACATCCACAACATTCACAATGATCTTCCACACCTAGTTTATTTACATCACTTTTCACTTTGTATCTTATATCTTCATTGACGTAGATTACACTTCCACCATGCCTATTTTCCTGTGATCGACAGAAATTTGACGCTAAACGATACCCTTCTATTTGATAATTTACCAGTTGTTGTTGTGTTTTCCAGTGTTCCGTTAAACACATTGCAACGCAATCATTGTGGTCTTGCAGGAAACTATTAAGCAAGTTTATTGAATTACCTATGGACTGCACGTTTTGATGTATCACACTTATTTTGCTACTACTTTGATCTTTTATATTTTTAGGTCTTCTCCGAGGTTCTGATGTACGAACACTTAGGCTAAAAAATCTTCTTTTGACTCATAGTTGACAAAAAGTCTGGTTCTTTCTAATTTCTTTTGAAAAATAGGACAGTTTTTGTCTCTGGCAGAATGATTAATTTCTGTATATCGCATCATCTTACAATTTGGACACATTAATTCAATTTCCTGACACTCCTTCCCAGAGTGTTCACCTCCACATTTATGGCAACACTCTTTATTTTGGCAGTATTTGGCAACATGCCCAAAGACACAGCATTTAAAGCAAATAGCAAGGGATACGAAAATAAGTTAGATTAAGCGTAAATAAGCAATTTACAACGAATTAGCGCGTTTTGTTACTAAAATTTTGTTATTTAGAATTAAACGTTCAAATGGCTCCCAAAAAGCTGTTTTCTCACTTAGAAATTAAAAGTAAATTTTATTAGTCTAAAGAAATTAGATTAAGCATAAAAAAGTAAATTAGAACGATTTAGCGCGTTTTGTTACTAAAATTTTGTTATGTAGAATTAAACTTTTCAAATGGCTCCCAAAAAGCTGTTTTCACACTTAGAATTTAAAAGTAAATTTTATTAGTCAAAAGAAATTAGATTAAGCATAAAAAAGCAAATTAGAACGAATTAGAGCGTTTTGTTACTAAAATTTTGTTATTTAGAGTTAAACGTTTCAAATGGCTCCCAAAAAGCTGTTTTCTCACTTAGAAATTAAAAGTAAATTTTATTAGTCAAAAGAAATTAGATTAAGCATAAAAAAGCAAATTAGAACGAATTAGAGCGTTTTGTTACTAAAATTTTGTTATTTAGAATTAAACGTTTCAAATGGCTCCCAAAAAGCTGTTTTCTCACTTAGAAATTAAAAGTAAATTTTATTAGTCAAAAGAAATTAGATTAAGCATAAAAAAGCAAATTAGAACGATTTAGCGCGTTTTGTTACTAAAATTTTGTTATTTAGAATTAAACTTTTCAAATGGCTCCCAAAAAGCTGTTTTCTCACTTAGAATTTAAAAGTAAATTTTATTAGTGAAAATAAGTTAGATTAAGCGTAAATAAGCAATTTAGAACGAATTAGCGCGTTTTGTTACTAAAATTTTGTTATTTAGAATTATACGTTCAAATGGCTGCCAAAAAGCTGTTTTCTCACTTAGAATTTAAAAGTAAATTTTATTAGTGAAAATAAGTTAGATTAAGCGTAAAAAAGCAAATTAGAACGAATTAGAGCGTTTTGTTACTAAAATTTTGTAATTTAGAATTAAACTTTTCAAATGGCTCCCAAAAAGCTGTTTTCTCACTTAGAAATTAAAAGTAAATTTTATTAGTCTAAAGAAATTAGATTAAGCATAAAAAAGCAAATTAGAACGATTTAGCGCGTTTTGTTACTAAAATTTTGTTATGTAGAATTAAACTTTTCAAATGGCTCCCAAAAAGCTGTTTTCACACTTAGAATTTAAAAGTAAATTTTATTAGTCAAAAGAAATTAGATTAAGCATAAAAAAGCAAATTAGAACGAATTAGAGCGTTTTGTTACTAAAATTTTGTTATTTAGAGTTAAACGTTTCAAATGGCTCCCAAAAAGCTGTTTTCTCACTTAGAAATTAAAAGTAAATTTTATTAGTCAAAAGAAATTAGATTAAGCATAAAAAAGCAAATTAGAACGAATTAGAGCGTTTTGTTACTAAAATTTTGTTATTTAGAATTAAACGTTTCAAATGGCTCCCAAAAAGCTGTTTTCTCACTTAGAAATTAAAAGTAAATTTTATTAGTCAAAAGAAATTAGATTAAGCATAAAAAAGCAAATTAGAACGATTTAGCGCGTTTTGTTACTAAAATTTTGTTATTTAGAATTAAACTTTTCAAATGGTTCCCAAAAAGCTGTTTTCTCACTTAGAATTTAAAAGTAAATTTTATTAGTGAAAATAAGTTAGATTAAGCGTAAATAAGCAATTTAGAACGAATTAGCGCGTTTCGTTACTAAAATTTTGTTATTTAGAATTATACGTTCAAATGGCTGCCAAAAAGCTGTTTTCTCACTTAGAATTTAAAAGTAAATTTTATTAGTGAAAATAAGTTAGATTAAGCGTAAAAAAGCAAATTAGAACGTTTTGGCGCGTTTTGTTACTAAAATTTTGTTATTTAGAATTAAACGTTCAAATGGCTCCCAAAAAGCTGTTTTCTCACTTAGAATTTAAAAGTAAATTTTATTAGTCAAAAGAAATTAGATTAAGCATAAAAAAGCAAATTAGAACGAATTAGAGCGTTTTGTTACTAAAATTTTGTTATTTATAATTAAACTTTTCAAATGGCTCTCAAAAAGCTGTTTTCTTACTTAGAATTTAAAAGTAAATTTTATTAGTGAAAATAAGTTAGATTAAGCGTAAATAAGCAATTTACAACGAATTAGCGCGTTTTGTTACTAAAATTTTGTTATTTAGAATTAAACGTTCAAATGGCTCCCAAAAAGCTGTTTTCTCACTTAGAACTTAAAAGTAAATTTTATTAGTGAAAATAAGTTAGATTAAGCGTAAATAAGCAATTTACAACGAATTAGCGCGTTTTGTTACTAAAATTTTGTTATTTAGAATTAAACGTTCAAATGGCTCCCAAAAAGCTGTTTTCTCACTTAGAATTTAAAAGTAAATTTTATTAGTCAAAAGAAATTAGATTAAGCATAAAAAAGCAAATTAGAACGAATTAGAGCGTTTTGTTACTAAAATTTTGTTATTTATAATTAAACTTTTCAAATGGCTCTCAAAAAGCTGTTTTCTTACTTAGAATTTAAAAGTAAATTTTATTAGTGAAAATAAGTTAGATTAAGCGTAAATAAGCAATTTACAACGAATTAGCGCGTTTTGTTACTAAAATTTTGTTATTTAGAATTAAACGTTCAAATGGCTCCCAAAAGCTGTTTTCTCACTTAGAACTTAAAAGTAAATTTTATTAGTGAAAATAAGTTAGATTAAGCGTAAATAAGCAATTTACAACGAATTAGCGCGTTTTGTTACTAAAATTTTGTTATTTAGAATTAAACGTTCAAATGGCTCCCCAAAAAGCTGTTTTCTCACTTAGAACTTAAAAGTAAATTTTATTAGTGAAAATAAGTTAGATTAAGCGTAAATAAGCAATTTACAACGAATTAGCGCGTTTTGTTACTAAAATTTTGTTATTTAGAATTAAACGTTCAAATGGCTCCCAAAAAGCTGTTTTCTCACTTAGAACTTAAAAGTAAATTTTATTAGTGAAAATAAGTTAGATTAAGCGTAAATAAGCAATTTAGAACGAATTAGCGCGTTTTTGTTACTAAAATTTTGTTATTTAGAATTATACGTTCAAATGGCTGCCAAAAAGCTGTTTTCTCACTTAGAATTTAAAAGTAAATTTTATTAGTGAAAATAAGTTAGATTAAGCGTAAAAAAGCAAATTAGAACGAATTAGAGCGTTTTGTTACTAAAATTTTGTTATTTAGAATTAAACTTTTCAAATGGCTCCCAAAAAGCTGTTTTCTCACTTAGAAATTAAAAGTAAATTTTATTAGTCTAAAGAAATTAGATTAAGCATAAAAAAGCAAATTAGAACGATTTAGCGCGTTTTGTTACTAAAATTTTGTTATGTAGAATTAAACTTTTCAAATGGCTCCCAAAAAAGCTGTTTTCACACTTAGAATTTAAAAGTAAATTTTATTAGTCAAAAGAAATTAGATTAAGCATAAAAAAGCAAATTAGAACGAATTAGAGCGTTTTGTTACTAAAATTTTGTTATTTAGAGTTAAACGTTTCAAATGGCTCCCAAAAAGCTGTTTTCTCACTTAGAAATTAAAAGTAAATTTTATTAGTCAAAAGAAATTAGATTAAGCATAAAAAAGCAAATTAGAACGAATTAGAGCGTTTTGTTACTAAAATTTTGTTATTTAGCATTAAACGTTTCAAATGGCTCCCAAAAAGCTGTTTTCTCACTTAGAAATTAAAAGTAAATTTTATTAGTCAAAAGAAATTAGATTAAGCATAAAAAAGCAAATTAGAACGATTTAGCGCGTTTTGTTACTAAAATTTTGTTATTTAGAATTAAACTTTTCAAATGGTTCCCAAAAAGCTGTTTTCTCACTTAGAATTTAAAAGTAAATTTTATTAGTGAAAATAAGTTAGATTAAGCGTAAATAAGCAATTTAGAACGAATTAGCGCGTTTTGTTACTAAAATTTTGTTATTTAGAATTATACGTTCAAATGGCTGCCAAAAAGCTGTTTTCTCACTTAGAATTTAAAAGTAAATTTTATTAGTGAAAATAAGTTAGATTAAGCGTAAAAAAGCAAATTAGAACGTTTTGGCGCGTTTTGTTACTAAAATTTTGTTATTTAGAATTAAACGTTCAAATGGCTCCCAAAAAGCTGTTTTCTCACTTAGAATTTAAAAGTAAATTTTATTAGTCAAAAGAAATTAGATTAAGCATAAAAAAGCAAATTAGAACGAATTAGAGCGTTTTGTTACTAAAATTTTGTTATTTATAATTAAACTTTTCAAATGGCTCTCAAAAAGCTGTTTTCTTACTTAGAATTTAAAAGTAAATTTTATTAGTGAAAATAAGTTAGATTAAGCGTAAATAAGCAATTTACAACGAATTAGCGCGTTTTGTTACTAAAATTTTGTTATTTAGAATTAAACGTTCAAATGGCTCCCAAAAAGCTGTTTTCTCACTTAGAACTTAAAAGTAAATTTTATTAGTGAAAATAAGTTAGATTAAGCGTAAATAAGCAATTTACAACGAATTAGCGCGTTTTGTTACTAAAATTTTGTTATTTAGAATTATACGTTCAAATGGCTGCCAAAAAGCTGTTTTCTCACTTAGAATTTAAAAGTAAATTTATTAGTGAAAATAAGTTAGATTAAGCGTAAAAAAGCAAATTAGAATGAATTAGAGCGTTTTGTTACTAAAATTTTGTTATTTAGAATTAAACGTTTCAAATGGCTCCCAAGAAGCTGTTTTCTCACTTAGAAATTAAAAGTAAATTTTATTAGTCAAAAGAAATTAGATTAAGCATAAAAAAGCAAATTAGAACGAATTAGAGCGTTTTGTTACTAAAATTTTGTTATTTAGAATTAAACTTTTCAAATGGCTCCCAAAAAAGCTGTTTTCATACTTAGAATTCAAAAGTAAATTTTATTAGTGAAAATAAGTTAGATTAAGCGTAAATAAGCAATTAACAACGAATTAGCGCGTTTTGTTACTAAAATTTTGTTATTTAGAATTAAACGTTCAAATGGCTCCCAAAAAGCTGTTTTCTCACATAGAAATTAAAAGTAAATTTTATTAGTCTAAAGAAATTAGATTAAGCATAAAAAAGCAAATTAGAACGATTTAGCGCGTTTTGTTACTAAAATTTTGTTATGTAGAATTAAACTTTTCAAATGGCTCCCAAAAAGCTGTTTTCACACTTAGAATTTAAAAGTAAATTTTATTAGTGAAAATAAGTTAGATTAAGCGTAAATAAGCAATTTACAACGAATTAGCGCGTTTTGTTACTAAAATTTTGTTATTTAGAATTAAACGTTCAAATGGCTCCCAAAAAGCTGTTTTCTCACTTAGAATTTAAAAGTAAATTTTATTAGTCAAAAGAAATTAGATTAAGCATAAAAAAGCAAATTAGAACGAATTAGAGCGTTTTGTTACTAAAATTTTGTTATTTAGAATTAAACGTTCAAATGGCTCCCAAAAAGCTGTTTTCTCACTTAGAAATTAAAAGTAAATTTTATTAGTCAAAAGAAATTAGATTAAGCATAAAAAAGCAAATTAGAACGAATTAGAGCGTTTTGTTACTAAAATTTTGTTATTTAGAATTAAACGTTCAAATGGCTCCCAAAAAGCTGTTTTCTCACTTAGAATTTAAAAGACAATTTTATTAGTCAAAAGAAATTAGATTAAGCATAAAAAAGCAAATTAGAACGAATTAGAGCGTTTTGTTACTAAAATTTTGTTATTTAGAATTAAACGTTTCAAATGGCTCCCAAAAAGCTGTTTTCTCACTTAGAAATTAAAAGTAAATTTTATTAGTCAAAAGAAATTAGATTAAGCATAAAAAAGCAAATTAGAACGAATTAGAGCGTTTTGTTACTAAAATTTTGTTATTTAGAACTAAACGTTTCAAATGGCTCCCAAAAAGCTGTTTTCTCACTTAGAAATTAAAAGTAAATTTTATTAGTCAAAAGAAATTAGATTAAGCATAAAAAAGCAAATTAGAACGATTTAGCGCGTTTTGTTACTAAAATTTTGTTATTTAGAATTAAACTTTTCAAATGGCTCCCAAAAAGCTGTTTTCTCACTTAGAATTTAAAAGTAAATTTTATTAGTGAAAATAAGTTAGATTAAGCGTAAATAAGCAATTTAGAACGAATTAGCGCGTTTTGTTACTAAAATTTTGTTATTTAGAATTATACGTTCAAATGGCTGCCAAAAAGCTGTTTTCTCACTTAGAATTTAAAAGTAAATTTTATAGTGAAAATAAGTTAGATTAAGCGTGAAAAAGCAAATTAGAACGAATTAGAGCGTTTTGTTACTAAAATTTTGTTATTTAGAATTAAACTTTTCAAATGGCTCCCAAGAAGCTGTTTTCTCACTTAGAAATTAAAAGTAAATTTTATTAGTCAAAAGAAATTAGATTAAGCATAAAAAAGCAAATTAGAACGAATTAGAGCGTTTTGTTACTAAAATTTTGTTATTTAGAATTAAACTTTTCAAATGGCTCCCAAAAAGCTGTTTTCATACTTAGAATTTAAAAGTAAATTTTATTAGTGAAAATAAGTTAGATTAAGCGTAAATAAGCAATTAACAACGAATTAGCGCGTTTTTGTTACTAAAATTTTGTTATTTAGAATTAAACGTTCAAATGGCTCCCAAAAAGCTGTTTTCTCACTTAGAAATTAAAAGTAAATTTTATTAGTCTAAAGAAATTAGATTAAGCATAAAAAAGCAAATTAGAACGATTTAGCGCGTTTTGTTACTAAAATTTGTTATGTAGAATTAAACTTTTCAAATGGCTCCCAAAAAGCTGTTTTCACACTTAGAATTTAAAAGTAAATTTTATTAGTGAAAATAAGTTAGATTAAGCGTAAATAAGCAATTTACAACGAATTAGCGCGTTTTGTTACTAAAATTTTGTTATTTAGAATTATACATTCAAATGGCTGCCAAAAAGCTGTTTTCTCACTTAGAATTTAAAAGTAAATTTTTTAGTCTAAAGAAATTAGATTAAGCATAAAAAAGCAAATTAGAACGATTTAGCGCGTTTTGTTACTAAAATTTTGTTATTTAGAATTAAACTTTTCAAATGGCTCCCAAAAAGCTGTTTTCTCACTTAGAATTTAAAAGTAAATTTTATTAGTGAAAATAAGTTAGATTAAGCATAAAAAAGCAAATTAGAACGAATTAGAGCGTTTTGTTACTAAAATTTTGTTATTTAGAATTAAACGTTCAAATGGCTCCCAAAAAGCTGTTTTCTCACTTAGAATTTAAAAGACAATTTTATTAGTCAAAAGAAATTAGATTAAGCATAAAAAAGCAAATTAGAACGAATTAGAGCGTTTTTGTTACTAAAATTTTGTTATTAGAATTAAACGTTTCAAATGGCTCCCAAAAAGCTGTTTTCTCACTTAGAAATTAAAAGTAAATTTTATTAGTCAAAAGAAATTAGATTAAGCATAAAAAAGCAAATTAGAACGAATTAGAGCGTTTTGTTACTAAAATTTTGTTATTTAGAATTAAACGTTTCAAAATGGCTCCCAAAAAGCTGTTTTCTCACTTAGAAATTAAAAGTAAATTTTATTAGTCAAAAGAAATTAGATTAAGCATAAAAAAGCAAATTAGAACGATTTAGCGCGTTTTGTTACTAAAATTTTGTTATTTAGAATTAAACTTTTCAAATGGCTCCCAAAAAGCTGTTTTCTCACTTAGAATTTAAAAGTAAATTTTATTAGTGAAAATAAGTTAGATTAAGCGTAAATAAGCAATTTAGAACGAATTAGCGCGTTTTGTTACTAAAATTTTGTTATTTAGAATTATACGTTCAAATGGCTGCCAAAAAGCTGTTTTCTCACTTAGAATTTAAAAGTAAATTTTATTAGTGAAAATAAGTTAGATTAAGCGTAAAAAAGCAAATTAGAACGAATTAGAGCGTTTTGTTACTAAAATTTTGTTATTTAGAATTAAACTTTTCAAATGGCTCCCAAAAAGCTGTTTTCTCACTTAGAATTTAAAAGTAAATTTTATTAGTCAAAAAAAATTAGATTAAGCATAAAAAAGCTAATTAGAACGTTTTAGCGCGTTTTGTTACTAAAATTTTGTTATTTAGAATTAAACGTTCAAATGGCTCCCAAAAAGCTGTTTTCTCACTTAGAATTTAAAAGTAAATTTTATTAGTCAAAAGAAATTAGATTAAGCATAAAAAAGCAAATTAGAACGAATTAGAGCGTTTTGTTACTAAAATTTTGTTATTTAGAATTAAACGTTTCAAATGGCTCCCAAAAAGCTGTTTTCTCACTTAGAAATTAAAAGTAAATTTTATTAGTCAAAAGAAATTAGATTAAGCATAAAAAAGCAAATTAGAACGAATTAGAGCGTTTTGTTACTAAAATTTTGTTATTTATAATTAAACTTTTCAAATGGCTCCCAAAAAGCTGTTTTCTTACTTAGAATTTAAAAGTAAATTTTATTAGTGAAAATAAGTTAGATTAAGCGTAAATAAGCAATTTACAACGAATTAGCGCGTTTTGTTACTAAAATTTTGTTATTTAGAATTAAACGTTCAAATGGCTCCCAAAAAGCTGTTTTCTCACTTAGAACTTAAAAGTAAATTTTATTAGTGAAAATAAGTTAGATTAAGCGTAAATAAGCAATTTACAACGAATTAGCGCGTTTTGTTACTAAAATTTTGTTATTTAGAATTAAACGTTCAAATGGCTCCCAAAAAGCTGTTTTCTCACTTAGAATTTAAAAGTAAATTTTATTAGTCAAAAGAAATTAGATTAAGCATAAAAAAGCAAATTAGAACGAATTAGAGCGTTTTGTTACTAAAATTTTGTTATTTAGAATTAAACGTTCAAATGGCTCCCAAAAAGCTGTTTTCTCACTTAGAATTTAAAAGTAAATTTTATTAGTCAAAAAAATTAGATTAAGCATAAAAAAGCAAATTAGAACGAATTAGTGCGTTTTGTTACTAAAATTTTGTTATTTAGAATTAAACGTTTCAAATGGCTCCCAAAAAGCTGTTTTCTCACTTAGAAATTAAAAGTAAATTTTAGTAGTCAAAAGAAATTAGATTAAGCATAAAAAAGCAAATTAGAACGAATTAGAGCGTTTTGTTACTAAAATTTTGTTATTTAGAATTAAACGTTTCAAATGGCTCCCAAAAAGCTGTTTTCTCACTTAGAAATTAAAAGTAAATTTTATTAGTCAAAAGAAATTAGATTAAGCATAAAAAAGCAAATTAGAACGATTTAGCGCGTTTTGTTACTAAAATTTGTTATTTAGAATTAAACTTTTCAAATGGCTCCCAAAAAGCTGTTTTCTCACTTAGAATTTAAAAGTAAATTTTATTAGTGAAAATAAGTTAGATTAAGCGTAAATAAGCAATTTAGAAC
>CAJVRQ020000016.1:0-39890 GCA_911728435.2 Apoderus coryli
AAAAGTTTTTTCTCACTTAGAATTTAAAAGTAAATTTTATTAGTCAAAAGAAATTAGATTAGCATAAAAAAGCAAATTAGAACGAATTAGAGCGTTTTGTTACTAAAATTTTGTTATTTAGAATTAAACTTTTCAAATGGCTCCCAAAAAGCTGTTTTCTCACTTAGAATTTAAAAGTAATTTTTATTAGTCAAAAGAAATTAGATTAGCATAAAAAAGCAAATTAGAACGAATTAGAGCGTTTTGTTACTAAAATTTTGTTATTTAGAATTAAACTTTTCAAATGGCTCCCAAAAAGCTGTTTTCTCACTTGGAATTTAAAAGTAAATTTTATTAGTCTAAAGAAATTAGATTAAGCATAAAAAAGCAAATTAGAACGATTTAGAGCGTTTTGTTACTAAAATTTTGTTATTTAGAATTAAACTTTTCAAATGGCTCCCAAAAAGCTGTTTCCTCACTTAGAAATTAAAAGTAAATTTTATTAGTCAAAAGAAATTAGATTAAGCATAAAAAAGCAAATTAGAACGAATTAGAGCGTTTTGTTACTAAAATTTTGTTATTTAGAATTTAAACGTTCAATGGCTCCCAAAAAGCTGTTTTCATACTTATAATTTAAAAGTAAATTTTATTAGTGAAAATAAGTTAGATTAAGCGTAAATAAGCTATTTACAACGAATTAGCGCGTTTTGTTACTAAAATTTTGTTATTAAGAATTAAAACTTTTCAAATGGCTCCCAAAAAGCTGTTTTCACACTTAGAATTTAAAAAGTAAATTTTATTGGTGGAAAATAAGTTAGATTAAGCGTGAATAAGCAATTTAGAACGAATAGCGCGTTTTGTTACTAAAATTTTGATATTTAGAATTAAACGTTCAAATGGCTCCCAAAAAGCTGTTTTCTCACTTAGAATTTAAAAGTAAATTTTATTAGTCAAAAGAAATTAGATTAAGCATAAAAAAGCAAATTAGAACGAATTAGAGCGTTTTGTTACTAAAATTTTGTTATTTAGAATTAAACGTTTCAAATGGCTCCCAAAAAGCTGTTTTCTCACTTAGAAATTAAAAGTAAATTTTATTAGTCAAAAGAAATTAGATTAAGCATAAAAAAGCAAATTAGAACGAATTAGAGCGTTTTGTTACTAAAATTTTGTTATTTAGAATTAACTTTTCAAATGGCTCCCAAAAAGCTGTTTTCTTACTTAGAATTTAAAAGTAAATTTTATTAGTGAAAATAAGTTAGATTAAGCGTAAATAAGCAATTTACAACGAATTAGCGCGTTTTGTTACTTAAATTTTGTTATTTAGAATTAAACTTTTCAAATGGCTCCCAAAAAGCTGTTTTCACACTTAGAATTAAAAGTAAATTTTATTAGTGAAAATAAGTTGACTAAGCGTAAATAAGCAATTTAGAACGAATTAGCGCGTTTTGTTACTAAAATGTGTTATTTAGAATTAAACTTTTCAAATGGCTCCCAAAAAGCTGTTTTCTCACTTGGAATTTAAAAGTAAATTTTATTAGTCTAAAGAAATTAGATTAAGCATAAAAAAGCAAATTAGAACGATTTAGAGCGTTTTGTTACTAAAATTTTGTTATTTAGAATTAAACTTTTCAAATGGCTCCCAAAAAGCTGTTTTCTCACTTAGAAATTAAAAGTAAATTTTATTAGTCAAAAGAAATTAGATTAGGCATAAAAAAGCAAATTAGAACGAATTAGAGCGTTTTGTTACTAAAATTTTGTTATTTATAATTAAACTTTTCAAATGGCTCCCAAAAAGCTGTTTTCTCACTTAGAAATTAAAAGTAAATTTTATTAGTCAAAAGAAAATTAGATTAAGCATAAAAAAGCAAATTAGAACGAATTAGAGCGTTTTGTTACTAAAATTTTGTTATTTAGAATTAAACTTTTCAAATGGCTCCAAAAAGCGGTTTTCTCACTTAGAATTTAAAAGTAAATTTTATTAGTGAAAATAAGTTAGATTAAGCGTAAATAAACAATTTAGAACGAATTAGAGCGTTTTGTTACTAAAATATTGTTATTTAGAATTAAACGTTTCAAATAGCTCCCAAAAGCTGTTTTCTCACTTAGAAATTAAAAGTAAATTTTTATTAGTCTAAAGAAATTCAGATTAAGCATAAAAAAAGCAAATTAGAACGATTTAGCGCGTTTTGTTACTAAAATTTTGTTATTTAGAATTAAACTTTTCAAATGGCTCCCAAAAAGCTGTTTTCTCACTTGGAATTTAAAAGTAAATTTTATTAGTGAAAATAAGTTAGATTAAGCGTAAATAAGCAATTTAGAACGAATTAGCGCGTTTTGTTACTAAATTTTGTTATTTAGAATTAAACTTTTCCAAATGGCTCCCAAAAAGCTGTTTTCTCACTTAGAAATTAAAAGTAAATTTTATTAGTCAAAAGAAATTAGATTAAGCATAAAAAAGCAAATTAGAACGAATTAGAGCGTTTTGTTACTAAAATTTTGTTATTTAGAATTAAACTTTTCAAATGGCTCACCAAAAAGCTGTTTTCTCACTTAGAATTTAAAAGTAATTTTTATTAGTCAAAAGAAATTAGATATAAGCATAAAAAAGCAAATTAGAACGAATTAGAGCGTTTTGTTACTAAAATTTTGTTATTTAGAATTAAACTTTTCAAATGGCTCCCAAAAAGCTGTTTTCTCACTTGGAATTTAAAAGTAAATTTTATTAGTCTAAAGAAATTAGATTAAGCATAAAAAAGCAAATTAGAACGATTTAGAGCGTTTTGTTACTAAATTTTGTTATTTAGAATTAAACTTTTCAAATGGCTCCCAAAAAAGCTGTTTCCTCACTTAGAAATTAAAAGTAAATTTTATTAGTCAAAAGAAATTAGATTAAGCATAAAAAAGCAAATTAGAACGAATTAGAGCGTTTTGTTACTAAAATTTTGTTATTTAGAATTAAACGTTCAAATGGCTCCCAAAAAGCTGTTTTCATACTTATAATTTAAAAGTAAATTTTATTAGTGAAAATAAGTTAGATTAAGCGTAAATAAGCAATTTACAACGAATTAGCGCGTTTTGTTACTAAAATTTTGTTATTAAGAATTAAACTTTTCAAATGGCTCCCAAAAAGCTGTTTTCACACTTAGAATTTAAAGTAAATTTTATTGGTGAAAATAAGTTAGATTAAGCGTGAATAAGCAATTTAGAACGAATAGCGCGTTTTGTTACTAAAATTTTGATATTTAGAATTAAACGTTCAAATGGCTCCCAAAAAGCTGTTTTCTCCACTTAGAATTTAAAAGTAATTTTATTAGTCAAAAGAAATTAGATTAAGCATAAAAAAAGCAAATTAGAACGAATTAGAGCGTTTTGTTACTAAAATTTTGTTATTTAGAATTAAACGTTTCAAATGGCTCCCAAAAAGCTGTTTTCTCACTTAGAAATTAAAAGTAAATTTTATTAGTCAAAAGAAATTAGATTAAGCATAAAAAAAGCAAATTAGAACGAATTAGAGCGTTTTGTTACTAAAATTTTGTTATTTAGAATTAAACTTTTCAAATGGCTCCCAAAAAGCTGTTTTCTTACTTAGAATTTAAAAGTAAATTTTATTAGTGAAAATAAGTTAGATTAAGCGTAAATAAGCAATTTACAACGAATTAGCGCGTTTTGTTACTTAAATTTTGTTATTTAGAATTAAACTTTTCAAATGGCTCCCAAAAAGCTGTTTTCACACTTAGAATTTAAAAGTAAATTTTATTAGTGAAAATAAGTTAGACTAAGCGTAAATAAGCAATTTAGAACGAATTAGCGCGTTTTGTTACTAAAATTTTGTATTTAGAATTAAACTTTTCAAATGGCTCCCAAAAAGCTGTTTTCTCACTTGGAATTTAAAGTAAATTTTATTAGTCTAAAGAAATTAGATTAAGCATAAAAAAGCAAATTAGAACGATTTAGAGCGTTTTGTTACTAAAATTTTGTTATTTAGAATTAAACTTTTCAAATGGCTCCCAAAAAGCTGTTTTCTCACTTAGAAATTAAAAGTAAATTTTATTAGTCAAAAGAAATTAGATTAGCATAAAAAAGCAAATTAGAGCGAATTAGAGCGTTTTGTTGTTTTGTTACTAAAATTTAGTTATTTATAATTAAACTTTTCAAATGGCTCCCAAAAAGCTGTTTTCTCACTTAGAAATTAAAAGTAAATTTTATTAGTCAAAAGAAATTAGATTAAGCATAAAAAAGCAAATTAGAACGAATTAGAGCGTTTTGTTACTAAAATTTTGTTATTAGAATTAAACTTTTCAAATGGCTCCCAAAAAGCTGTTTTCTCACTTAGAATTTAAAAGTAAATTTTATTAGTGAAAATAAGTTAGATTAAGCGTAAATAAACAATTTAGAACGAATTAGAGCGTTTTGTTACTAAAATATTGTTATTTAGAATTAAACGTTTCAAATAGCTCCCAAAAAGCTGTTTTCTCACTTAGAAATTAAAAGTAAATTTTATTAGTCTAAAGAAATTAGATTAAGCATAAAAAAGCAAATTAGAACGATTTAGCGCGTTTTGTTACTAAAATTTTGTTATTTAGAATTAAACTTTTCAAATGGCTCCCAAAAAGCTGTTTTCTCACTTGGAATTTAAAAGTAAATTTTATTAGTGAAAATAAGTTAGATTAAGCGTAAATAAGCAATTTAGAACGAATTAGCGCGTTTTGTTACTAAAATTTTGTTATTTAGAATTAAACTTTTCAAATGGCTCCCAAAAAGTTTTTTCTCACTTGGAATTTAAAAGTAAATTTTATTAGTCTAAAGAAATTAGATTAAGCATAAAAAAGCAAATTAGAACGAATTAGAGCGTTTTGTTACTAAAATTTTGTTATTTAGAATTAAACGTTTCAAATGGCTCCCAAAAAGCTGTTTTCTCACTTAGAAATTAAAAGTAAATTTTATTAGTCAAAAGAAATTAGATTAAGCATAAAAAAGCAAATTAGAACGAATTAGAGCGTTTTGTTACTAAAATTTTGTTATTTAGAATTAAACTTTTCAAATGGCTCCCAAAAAGCTGTTTTCTCACTTAGAATTTAAAAGTAAATTTTATTAGTCAAAAGAAATTAGATTAAGCATAAAAAAGCAAATTAGAACGAATTAGAGCGTTTTGTTACTAAAATTTTGTTATTTAGAATTAAACTTTTCAAATGGCTCCCAAAAAGCTGTTTTCTAACTTGGAATTTAAAAGTCAATTTTATTAGTCTAAAGAAATTAGATTAAGCATAAAAAAGCAAATTAGAACGATTTAGAGCGTTTTGTTACTAAAATTTTGTTATTTAGAATTAAACTTTTCAAATGGCTCCCAAAAAGCTGTTTTCTCACTTAGAAATTAAAAGTAAATTTTATTAGTCAAAAGAAATTAGATTAAGCATAAAAAAGCAAATTAGAACGAATTAGAGCGTTTTGTTACTAAAATTTTGTTATTTAGAATTAAACTTTTCAAATGGCTCCCAAAAAGCTGTTTTCTCACTTGGAATTTAAAAGTAAATTTTATTAGTGAAAATAAGTTAGATTAAGCGTAAATAAGCAATTTAGAACGAATTAGCGCGTTTTGTTACTAAAATTTTGTTATTTAGAATTAAACTTTTCAAATGGCTCCCAAAAAGTTTTTTCTCACTTGGAATTTAAAAGTAAATTTTATTAGTCTAAAGAAATTAGATTAAGCATAAAAAAGCAAATTAGAACGAATTAGAGCGTTTTGTTACTAAAATTTTGTTATTTAGAATTAAACGTTTCAAATGGCTCCCAAAAAGCTGTTTTCTCACTTAGAAATTAAAAGTAAATTTTATTAGTCAAAAGAAATTAGATTAAGCATAAAAAAGCAAATTAGAACGAATTAGAGCGTTTTGTTACTAAAATTTTGTTATTTAGAATTAAACGTTTCAAATGGCTCCCAAAAAGCTGTTTTCTCACTTAGAAATTAAAAGTAAATTTTATTAGTCAAAAGAAATTAGATTAAGCATAAAAAAGCAAATTAGAACGAATTAGAGCGTTTTGTTACTAAAATTTTGTTATTTAGAATTAAACTTTTCAAATGGCTCCCAAAAAGCTGTTTTCTTACTTAGAATTTAAAAGTAAATTTTATTAGTGAAAATAAGTTAGATTAAGCGTAAATAAGCAATTTACAACGAATTAGCGCGTTTTGTTACTTAAATTTTGTTATTTAGAATTAAACTTTTCAAATGGCTCCCAAAAAGCTGTTTTCACACTTAGAATTTAAAAGTAAATTTTATTAGTGAAAATAAGTTAGACTAAGCGTAAATAAGCAATTTAGAACGAATTAGCGCGTTTTGTTACTAAAATTTTGTTATTTAGAATTAAACTTTTCAAATGGCTCCCAAAAAGCTGTTTTCTCACTTGGAATTTAAAAGTAAATTTTATTAGTCTAAAGAAATTAGATTAAGCATAAAAAAGCAAATTAGAACGATTTAGAGCGTTTTGTTACTAAAATTTTGTTATTTAGAATTAAACTTTTCAAATGGCTCCCAAAAAGCTGTTTTCTCACTTAGAAATTAAAAGTAAATTTTATTAGTCAAAAGAAATTAGATTAGGCATAAAAAAGCAAATTAGAACGAATTAGAGCGTTTTGTTACTAAAATTTTGTTATTTATAATTAAACTTTTCAAATGGCTCCCAAAAAGCTGTTTTCTCACTTAGAAATTAAAAGTAAATTTTATTAGTCAAAAGAAATTAGATTAAGCATAAAAAAGCAAATTAGAACGAATTAGAGCGTTTTGTTACTAAAATTTTGTTATTTAGAATTAAACTTTTCAAATGGCTCCCAAAAAGCGGTTTTCTCACTTAGAATTTAAAAGTAAATTTTATTAGTGAAAATAAGTTAGATTAAGCGTAAATAAACAATTTAGAACGAATTAGAGCGTTTTGTTACTAAAATATTGTTATTTAGAATTAAACGTTTCAAATAGCTCCCAAAAAGCTGTTTTCTCACTTAGAAATTAAAAGTAAATTTTATTAGTCTAAAGAAATTAGATTAAGCATAAAAAAGCAAATTAGAACGATTTAGCGCGTTTTGTTACTAAAATTTTGTTATTTAGAATTAAACTTTTCAAATGGCTCCCAAAAAGCTGTTTTCTCACTTGGAATTTAAAAGTAAATTTTATTAGTGAAAATAAGTTAGATTAAGCGTAAATAAGCAATTTAGAACGAATTAGCGCGTTTTGTTACTAAAATTTTGTTATTTAGAATTAAACTTTTCAAATGGCTCCCAAAAAGTTTTTTCTCACTTGGAATTTAAAAGTAAATTTTATTAGTCTAAAGAAATTAGATTAAGCATAAAAAAGCAAATTAGAACGAATTAGAGCGTTTTGTTACTAGAATTTTGTTATTTAGAATTAAACGTTTCAAATGGCTCCCAAAAAGCTGTTTTCTCACTTAGAAATTAAAAGTAAATTTTATTAGTCAAAAGAAATTAGATTAAGCATAAAAAAGCAAATTAGAACGAATTAGAGCGTTTTGTTACTAAAATTTTGTTATTTAGAATTAAACTTTTCAAATGGCTCCCAAAAAGCTGTTTTCTCACTTAGAATTTAAAAGTAAATTTTATTAGTCAAAAGAAATTAGATTAAGCATAAAAAAGCAAATTAGAACGAATTAGAGCGTTTTGTTACTAAAATTTTGTTATTTAGAATTAAACTTTTCAAATGGCTCCCAAAAAGCTGTTTTCTAACTTGGAATTTAAAAGTCAATTTTATTAGTCTAAAGAAATTAGATTAAGCATAAAAAAGCAAATTAGAACGATTTAGAGCGTTTTGTTACTAAAATTTTGTTATTTAGAATTAAACTTTTCAAATGGCTCCCAAAAAGCTGTTTTCTCACTTAGAAATTAAAAGTAAATTTTATTAGTCAAAAGAAATTAGATTAAGCATAAAAAAGCAAATTAGAACGAATTAGAGCGTTTTGTTACTAAAATTTTGTTATTTAGAATTAAACTTTTCAAATGGCTCCCAAAAAGCTGTTTTCTCACTTGGAATTTAAAAGTAAATTTTATTAGTGAAAATAAGTTAGATTAAGCGTAAATAAGCAATTTAGAACGAATTAGCGCGTTTTGTTACTAAAATTTTGTTATTTAGAATTAAACTTTTCAAATGGCTCCCAAAAAGTTTTTTCTCACTTGGAATTTAAAAGTAAATTTTATTAGTCTAAAGAAATTAGATTAAGCATAAAAAAGCAAATTAGAACGAATTAGAGCGTTTTGTTACTAAAATTTTGTTATTTAGAATTAAACGTTTCAAATGGCTCCCAAAAAGCTGTTTTCTCACTTAGAAATTAAAAGTAAATTTTATTAGTCAAAAGAAATTAGATTAAGCATAAAAAAGCAAATTAGAACGAATTAGAGCGTTTTGTTACTAAAATTTTGTTATTTAGAATTAAACTTTTCAAATGGCTCCCAAAAAGCTGTTTTCTCACTTAGAATTTAAAAGTAAATTTTATTAGTCAAAAGAAATTAGATTAAGCATAAAAAAGCAAATTAGAACGAATTAGAGCGTTTTGTTACTAAAATTTTGTTATTTAGAATTAAACTTTTCAAATGGCTCCCAAAAAGCTGTTTTCTCACTTGGAATTTAAAAGTAAATTTTATTAGTCTAAAGAAATTAGATTAAGCATAAAAAAGCAAATTAGAACGATTTAGAGCGTTTTGTTACTAAAATTTTGTTATTTAGAATTAAACTTTTCAAATGGCTCCCAAAAAGCTGTTTTCTCACTTAGAAATTAAAAGTAAATTTTATTAGTCAAAAGAAATTAGATTAAGCATAAAAAAGCAAATTAGAACGAATTAGAGCGTTTTGTTACTAAAATTTTGTTATTTAGAATTAAACTTTTCAAATGGCTCCCAAAAAGCTGTTTTCATACTTATAATTTAAAAGTAAATTTTATTAGTGAAAATAAGTTAGATTAAGCGTAAATAAGCAATTTACAACGAATTAGCGCGTTTTGTTACTAAAATTTTGTTATTAAGAATTAAACTTTTCAAATGGCTCCCAAAAAGCTGTTTTCACACTTAGAATTTAAAAGTAAATTTTATTGGTGAAAATAAGTTAGATTAAGCGTGAATAAGCAATTTAGAACGAATAGCGCGTTTTGTTACTAAAATTTTGATATTTAGAATTAAACGTTCAAATGGCTCCCAAAAAGCTGTTTTCTCACTTAGAATTTAAAAGTAAATTTTATTAGTCAAAAGAAATTAGATTAAGCATAAAAAAGCAAATTAGAACGAATTAGAGCGTTTTGTTACTAAAATTTTGTTATTTAGAATTAAACTTTTCAAATGGCTCCCAAAAAGCTGTTTTCTCACTTGGAATTTAAAAGTAAATTTTATTAGTGAAAATAAGTTAGATTAAGCGTAAATAAGCAATTTAGAACGAATTAGCGCGTTTTGTTACTAAAATTTTGTTATTTAGAATTAAACTTTTCAAATGGCTCCCAAAAAGTTTTTTCTCACTTGGAATTTAAAAGTAAATTTTATTAGTCTAAAGAAATTAGATTAAGCATAAAAAAGCAAATTAGAACGAATTAGAGCGTTTTGTTACTAAAATTTTGTTATTTAGAATTAAACGTTTCAAATGGCTCCCAAAAAGCTGTTTTCTCACTTAGAAATTAAAAGTAAATTTTATTAGTCAAAAGAAATTAGATTAAGCATAAAAAAGCAAATTAGAACGAATTAGAGCGTTTTGTTACTAAAATTTTGTTATTTAGAATTAAACTTTTCAAATGGCTCCCAAAAAGCTGTTTTCTCACTTAGAATTTAAAAGTAAATTTTATTAGTCAAAAGAAATTAGATTAAGCATAAAAAAGCAAATTAGAACGAATTAGAGCGTTTTGTTACTAAAATTTTGTTATTTAGAATTAAACTTTTCAAATGGCTCCCAAAAAGCTGTTTTCATACTTATAATTTAAAAGTAAATTTTATTAGTGAAAATAAGTTAGATTAAGCGTAAATAAGCAATTTACAACGAATTAGCGCGTTTTGTTACTAAAATTTTGTTATTAAGAATTAAACTTTTCAAATGGCTCCCAAAAAGCTGTTTTCACACTTAGAATTTAAAAGTAAATTTTATTGGTGAAAATAAGTTAGATTAAGCGTGAATAAGCAATTTAGAACGAATAGCGCGTTTTGTTACTAAAATTTTGATATTTAGAATTAAACGTTCAAATGGCTCCCAAAAAGCTGTTTTCTCACTTAGAATTTAAAAGTAAATTTTATTAGTCAAAAGAAATTAGATTAAGCATAAAAAAGCAAATTAGAACGAATTAGAGCGTTTTGTTACTAAAATTTTGTTATTTAGAATTAAACGTTTCAAATGGCTCCCAAAAAGCTGTTTTCTCACTTAGAAATTAAAAGTAAATTTTATTAGTCAAAAGAAATTAGATTAAGCATAAAAAAGGAAATTAGAACGAATTAGAGCGTTTTGTTACTAAAATTTTGTTATTTAGAATTAAACTTTTCAAATGGCTCCCAAAAAGCTGTTTTCATACTTATAATTTAAAAGTAAATTTTATTAGTGAAAATAAGTTAGATTAAGCGTAAATAAGCAATTTACAACGAATTAGCGCGTTTTGTTACTAAAATTTTGTTATTAAGAATTAAACTTTTCAAATGGCTCCCAAAAAGCTGTTTTCACACTTAGAATTTAAAAGTAAATTTTATTGGTGAAAATAAGTTAGATTAAGCGTGAATAAGCAATTTAGAACGAATAGCGCGTTTTGTTACTAAAATTTTGATATTTAGAATTAAACGTTCAAATGGCTCCCAAAAAGCTGTTTTCTCACTTAGAATTTAAAAGTAAATTTTATTAGTCAAAAGAAATTAGATTAAGCATAAAAAAGCAAATTAGAACGAATTAGAGCGTTTTGTTACTAAAATTTTGTTATTTAGAATTAAACGTTTCAAATGGCTCCCAAAAAGCTGTGTTCTCACTTAGAAATTAAAAGTAAATTTTATTAGTCAAAAGAAATTAGATTAAGCATAAAAAAGCAAATTAGAACGAATTAGAGCGTTTTGTTACTAAAATTTTGTTATTTAGAATTAAACTTTTCAAATGGCTCCCAAAAAGCTGTTTTCTTACTTAGAATTTAAAAGTAAATTTTATTAGTGAAAATAAGTTAGATTAAGCGTAAATAAGCAATTTACAACGAATTAGCGCGTTTTGTTACTTAAATTTTGTTATTTAGAATTAAACTTTTCAAATGGCTCCCAAAAAGCTGTTTTCACACTTAGAATTTAAAAGTAAATTTTATTAGTGAAAATAAGTTAGACTAAGCGTAAATAAGCAATTTAGAACGAATTAGCGCGTTTTGTTACTAAAATTTTGTTATTTAGAATTAAACTTTTCAAATGGCTCCCAAAAAGCTGTTTTCTCACTTGGAATTTAAAAGTAAATTTTATTAGTCTAAAGAAATTAGATTAAGCATAAAAAAGCAAATTAGAACGATTTAGAGCGTTTTGTTACTAAAATTTTGTTATTTAGAATTAAACTTTTCAAATGGCTCCCAAAAAGCTGTTTTCTCACTTAGAAATTAAAAGTAAATTTTATTAGTCAAAAGAAATTAGATTAAGCATAAAAAAGCAAATTAGAACGAATTAGAGCGTTTTGTTACTAAAATTTTGTTATTTAGAATTAAACTTTTCAAATGGCTCCCAAAAAGCTGTTTTCATACTTATAATTTAAAAGTAAATTTTATTAGTGAAAATAAGTTAGATTAAGCGTAAATAAGCAATTTACAACGAATTAGCGCGTTTTGTTACTAAAATTTTGTTATTAAGAATTAAACTTTTCAAATGGCTCCCAAAAAGCTGTTTTCACACTTAGAATTTAAAAGTAAATTTTATTGGTGAAAATAAGTTAGATTAAGCGTGAATAAGCAATTTAGAACGAATAGCGCGTTTTGTTACTAAAATTTTGATATTTAGAATTAAACGTTCAAATGGCTCCCAAAAAGCTGTTTTCTCACTTAGAATTTAAAAGTAAATTTTATTAGTCAAAAGAAATTAGATTAAGCATAAAAAAGCAAATTAGAACGAATTAGAGCGTTTTGTTACTAAAATTTTGTTATTTAGAATTAAACGTTTCAAATGGCTCCCAAAAAGCTGTTTTCTCACTTAGAAATTAAAAGTAAATTTTATTAGTCAAAAGAAATTAGATTAAGCATAAAAAAGCAAATTAGAACGAATTAGAGCGTTTTGTTACTAAAATTTTGTTATTTAGAATTAAACTTTTCAAATGGCTCCCAAAAAGCTGTTTTCATACTTATAATTTAAAAGTAAATTTTATTAGTGAAAATAAGTTAGATTAAGCGTAAATAAGCAATTTACAACGAATTAGCGCGTTTTGTTACTAAAATTTTGTTATTTAGAATTAAACGTTCAAATGGCTCCCAAAAAGTTTTTTCTCACTTGGAATTTAAAAGTAAATTTTATTAGTCTAAAGAAATTAGATTAAGCATAAAAAAGCAAATTAGAACGAATTAGAGCGTTTTGTTACTAAAATATTGTTATTTAGAATTAAACGTTTCAAATAGCTCCCAAAAAGCTGTTTTCTCACTTAGAAATTAAAAGTAAATTTTATTAGTCTAAAGAAATTAGATTAAGCATAAAAAAGCAAATTAGAACGAATTAGAGCGTTTTGTTACTAAAATTTTGTTATTTAGAATTAAACGTTTCAAATGGCTCCCAAAAAGCTGTTTTCTCACTTAGAAATTAAAAGTAAATTTTATTAGTCAAAAGAAATTAGATTAAGCATAAAAAAGCAAATTAGAACGAATTAGAGCGTTTTGTTACTAAAATTTTGTTATTTAGAATTAAACTTTTCAAATGGCTCCCAAAAAGCTGTTTTCTTACTTAGAATTTAAAAGTAAATTTTATTAGTGAAAATAAGTTAGATTAAGCGTAAATAAGCAATTTACAACGAATTAGCGCGTTTTGTTACTTAAATTTTGTTATTTAGAATTAAACTTTTCAAATGGCTCCCAAAAAGCTGTTTTCACACTTAGAATTTAAAAGTAAATTTTATTAGTGAAAATAAGTTAGACTAAGCGTAAATAAGCAATTTAGAACGAATTAGCGCGTTTTGTTACTAAAATTTTGTTATTTAGAATTAAACTTTTCAAATGGCTCCCAAAAAGCTGTTTTCTCACTTGGAATTTAAAAGTAAATTTTATTAGTCTAAAGAAATTAGATTAAGAATAAAAAAGCAAATTAGAACGATTTAGAGCGTTTTGTTACTAAAATTTTGTTATTTAGAATTAAACTTTTCAAATGGCTCCCAAAAAGCTGTTTTCTCACTTAGAAATTAAAAGTAAATTTTATTAGTCAAAAGAAATTAGATTAGGCATAAAAAAGCAAATTAGAACGAATTAGAGCGTTTTGTTACTAAAATTTTGTTATTTATAATTAAACTTTTCAAATGGCTCCCAAAAAGCTGTTTTCATACTTAGAATTTAAAAGTAAATTTTATTAGTGAAAATAAGTTAGATTAAGCGTAAATAAGCAATTTACAACGAATTAGCGCGTTTTGTTACTAAAATTTTGTTATTTAGAATTAAACGTTCAAATGGCTCCCAAAAAGTTTTTTCTCACTTGGAATTTAAAAGTAAATTTTATTAGTCTAAAGAAATTAGATTAAGCATAAAAAAGCAAATTAGAACGAATTAGAGCGTTTTGTTACTAAAATATTGTTATTTAGAATTAAACGTTTCAAATAGCTCCCAAAAAGCTGTTTTCTCACTTAGAAATTAAAAGTAAATTTTATTAGTCTAAAGAAATTAGATTAAGCATAAAAAAGCAAATTAGAACGATTTAGCGCGTTTTGTTACTAAAATTTTGTTATTTAGAATTAAACGTTTCAAATAGCTCCCAAAAAGCTGTTTTCTCACTTAGAAATTAAAAGTAAATTTTATTAGTCTAAAGAAATTAGATTAAGCATAAAAAAGCAAATTAGAACGAATTAGAGCGTTTTGTTACTAAAATTTTGTTATTTAGAATTAAACTTTTCAAATGGCTCCCAAAAAGCTGTTTTCTTACTTAGAATTTAAAAGTAAATTTTATTAGTGAAAATAAGTTAGATTAAGCGTAAATAAGCAATTTACAACGAATTAGCGCGTTTTGTTACTTAAATTTTGTTATTTAGAATTAAACTTTTCAAATGGCTCCCAAAAAGCTGTTTTCACACTTAGAATTTAAAAGTAAATTTTATTAGTGAAAATAAGTTAGACTAAGCGTAAATAAGCAATTTAGAACGAATTAGCGCGTTTTGATACTAAAATTTTGTTATTTAGAATTAAACTTTTCAAATGGCTCCCAAAAAGCTGTTTTCTCACTTGGAATTTAAAAGTAAATTTTATTAGTCTAAAGAAATTAGATTAAGCATAAAAAAGCAAATTAGAACGATTTAGAGCGTTTTGTTACTAAAATTTTGTTATTTAGAATCAAACTTTTCAAATGGCTCCCAAAAAGCTGTTTTCTCACTTAGAAATTAAAAGTAAATTTTATTAGTCAAAAGAAATTAGATTAAGCATAAAAAAGCAAATTAGAACGAATTAGAGCGTTTTGTTACTAAAATTTTGTTATTTAGAATTAAACTTTTCAAATGGCTCCCAAAAAGCTGTTTTCATACTTAGAACTTAAAAGTATATTTTATTAGTGAAAATAAGTTAGATTAAGCGTAAATAAGCAATTTACAACGAATTAGCGCGTTTTGTTACTAAAATTTTGTTATTTAGAATTAAACGTTCAAATGGCTCCCAAAAAGCTGTTTTCTCACTTAGAATTTAAAAGTAAATTTTATTAGTGAAAATAAGTTAGATTAAGCGTAAATAAACAATTTAGAACGAATTAGAGCGTTTTGTTACTAAAATATTGTTATTTAGAATTAAACGTTTCAAATAGCTCCCAAAAAGCTGTTTTCTCACTTAGAAATTAAAAGTAAATTTTATTAGTCTAAAGAAATTAGATTAAGCATAAAAAAGCAAATTAGAACGATTTAGCGCGTTTTGTTACTAAAATTTTGTTATTTAGAATTAAACTTTTCAAATGGCTCCCAAAAAGCTGTTTTCTCACTTGGAATTTAAAAGTAAATTTTATTAGTGAAAATAAGTTAGATTAAGCGTAAATAAGCAATTTAGAACGAATTAGCGCGTTTTGTTACTAAAATTTTGTTATTTAGAATTAAACTTTTCAAATGGCTCCCAAAAAGTTTTTTCTCACTTGGAATTTAAAAGTAAATTTTATTAGTCTAAAGAAATTAGATTAAGCATAAAAAAGCAAATTAGAACGAATTAGAGCGTTTTGTTACTAAAATTTTGTTATTTAGAATTAAACTTTTCAAATGGCTCCCAAAAAGCTGTTTTCTCACTTGGAATTTAAAAGTAAATTTTATTAGTCTAAAGAAATTAGATTAAGCATAAAAAAGCAAATTAGAACGATTTAGCGCGTTTTGTTACTAAAATTTTGTTATTTAGAATTAAACGTTTCAAATAGCTCCCAAAAAGCTGTTTTCTCACTTAGAAATTCAAAGTAAATTTTATTAGTCTAAAGAAATTAGATTAAGCATAAAAAAGCAAATTAGAACGAATTAGAGCGTTTTGTTACTAAAATTTTGTTATTTAGAATTAAACTTTTCAAATGGCTCCCAAAAAGCTGTTTTCTTACTTAGAATTTAAAAGTAAATTTTATTAGTGAAAATAAGTTAGATTACGCGTAAATAAGCAATTTACAACGAATTAGCGCGTTTTGTTACTAAAATTTTGTTATTTAGAATTAAACGTTCAAATGGCTCCCAAAAAGCTGTTTTCTCACTTAGAATTTAAAAGTAAATTTTATTAGTGAAAATAAGTTAGATTAAGCGTAAATAAACAATTTAGAACGAATTAGAGCGTTTTGTTACTAAAATATTGTTATTTAGAATTAAACGTTTCAAATAGCTCCCAAAAAGCTGTTTTCACACTTAGAAATTAAAAGTAAATTTTATTAGTCTAAAGAAATTAGATTAAGCATAAAAAAGCAAATTAGAACGATTTAGCGCGTTTTGTTACTAAAATTTTGTTATTTAGAATTAAACTTTTCAAATGGCTCCCAAAAAGCTGTTTTCTCACTTGGAATTTAAAAGTAAATTTTATTAGTGAAAATAAGTTAGATTAAGCGTAAATAAGCAATTTAGAACGAATTAGCGCGTTTTGTTACTAAAATTTTGTTATTTAGAATTAAACGTTTCAAATGGCTCCCAAAAAGCTGTTTTCTCACTTAGAAATTAAAAGTAAATTTTATTAGTCAAAAGAAATTAGATTAAGCATAAAAAAGCAAATTAGAACGAATTAGAGCGTTTTGTTACTAAAATTTTGTTATTTAGAATTAAACTTTTCAAATGGCTCCCAAAAAGCTATTTTCTTACTTAGAATTTAAAAGTAAATTTTATTAGTGAAAATAAGTTAGATTAAGCGTAAATAAGCAATTTACAACGAATTAGCGCGTTTTGTTACTTAAATTTTGTTATTTAGAATTAAACTTTTCAAATGGCTCCCAAAAAGCTGTTTTCACACTTAGAATTGAAAAGTAAATTTTATTAGTGAAAATAAGTTAGACTAAGCGTAAATAAGCAATTTAGAACGAATTAGCGCGTTTTGTTACTAAAATTTTGTTATTTAGAATTAAACTTTTCAAATGGCTCCCAAAAAGCTGTTTTCTCACTTGGAATTTAAAAGTAAATTTTATTAGTCTAAAGAAATTAGATTAAGCATAAAAAAGCAAATTAGAACGATTTAGAGCGTTTTGATACTAAAATTTTGTTATTTAGAATTAAACTTTTCAAATGGCTCCCAAAAAGCTGTTTTCTCACTTAGAAATTAAAAGTAAATTTTATTAGTCAAAAGAAATTAGATTAGGCATAAAAAAGCAAATTAGAACGAATTAGAGCGTTTTGTTACTAAAATTTTGTTATTTATAATTAAACTTTTCAAATGGCTCCCAAAAAGCTGTTTTCTCACTTAGAATTTAAAAGTAAATTTTATTAGTCAAAAGAAATTAGATTAAGCATAAAAAAGCAAATTAGAACGAATTAGAGCGTTTTGTTACTAAAATTTTGTTATTTAGAATTAAACTTTTCAAATGGCTCCCAAAAAGCTGTTTTCTCACTTGGAATTTAAAAGTAAATTTTATTAGTCTAAAGAAATTAGATTAAGCATAAAAAAGCAAATTAGAACGAATTAGAGCGTTTTGTTACTAAAATTTTGTTATTTAGAATTAAACTTTTCAAATGGCTCCCAAAAAGCTGTTTTCTCACTTGGAATTTAAAAGTAAATTTTATTAGTCAAAAGAAATTAGATTAAGCATAAAAAAGCAAATTAGAACGAATTAGAGCGTTTTGTTACTAAAATTTTGTTATTTAGAATTAAACTTTTCAAATGGCTCCCAAAAAGCTGTTTTCATACTTATAATTTAAAAGTAAATTTTATTAGTGAAAATAAGTTAGATTAAGCGTAAATAAGCAATTTACAACGAATTAGCGCGTTTTGTTACTAAAATTTTGTTATTTAGAATTAATCTTTTCAAATGGCTCCCAAAAAGCTGTTTTCACACTTAGAATTTAAAAGTAAATTTTATTGGTGAAAATAAGTTAGATTAAGCGTGAATAAGCAATTTAGAACGAATTAGCGCGTTTTGTTACTAAAATTTTGATATTTAGAATTAAACGTTCAAATGGCTCCCAAAAAGCTGTTTTCTCACTTAGAATTTAAAAGTAAATTTTATTAGTCAAAAGAAATTAGATTAAGCATAAAAAAGCAAATTAGAACGAATTAGAGCGTTTTGTTACTAAAATTTTGTTATTTAGAATTAAACGTTTCAAATGGCTCCCAAAAAGCTGTTTTCTCACTTAGAAATTAAAAGTAAATTTTATTAGTCAAAAGAAATTAGATTAAGCATAAAAAAGCAAATTAGAACGAATTATAGCGTTTTGTTACTAAAATTTTGTTATTTAGAATTAAACTTTTCAAATGGCTCCCAAAAAGCTATTTTCTTACTTAGAATTTAAAAGTAAATTTTATTAGTGAAAATAAGTTAGATTAAGCGTAAATAAGCAATTTACAACGAATTAGCGCGTTTTGTTACTTAAATTTTGTTATTTAGAATTAAACTTTTCAAATGGCTCCCAAAAAGCTGTTTTCACACTTAGAATTTAAAAGTAAATTTTATTAGTGAAAATAAGTTAGACTAAGCGTAAATAAGCAATTTAGAACGAATTAGCGCGTTTTGTTACTAAAATTTTGTTATTTAGAATTAAACTTTTCAAATGGCTCCCAAAAAGCTGTTTTCTCACTTGGAATTTAAAAGTAAATTTTATTAGTCTAAAGAAATTAGATTAAGCATAAAAAAGCAAATTAGAACGATTTAGAGCGTTTTGATACTAAAATTTTGTTATTTAGAATTAAACTTTTCAAATGGCTCCCAAAAAGCTGTTTTCTCACTTAGAAATTAAAAGTAAATTTTATTAGTCAAAAGAAATTAGATTAGGCATAAAAAAGCAAATTAGAACGAATTAGAGCGTTTTGTTACTAAAATTTTGTTATTTATAATTAAACTTTTCAAATGGCTCCCAAAAAGCTGTTTTCTCACTTAGAAATTAAAAGTAAATTTTATTAGTCAAAAGAAATTAGATTAAGCATAAAAAAGCAAATTAGAACGAATTAGAGCGTTTTGTTACTAAAATTTTGTTATTTAGAATTAAACTTTTCAAATGGCTCCCAAAAAGCTGTTTTCATACTTAGAATTTAAAAGTAAATTTTATTAGTGAAAATAAGTTAGATTAAGCGTAAATAAGCAATTTACAACGAATTAGCGCGTTTTGTTACTAAAATTTTGTTATTTAGAATTAAACGTTCAAATGGCTCCCAAAAAGCTGTTTTCTCACTTAGAATTTAAAAGTAAATTTTATTAGTGAAAATAAGTTAGATTAAGCGTAAATAAACAATTTAGAACGAATTAGAGCGTTTTGTTACTAAAATATTGTTATTTAGAATTAAACGTTTCAAATAGCTCCCAAAAAGCTGTTTTCTCACTTAGAAATTAAAAGTAAATTTTATTAGTCTAAAGAAATTAGATTAAGCATAAAAAAGCAAATTAGAACGATTTAGCGCGTTTTGTTACTAAAATTTTGTTATTTAGAATTAAACTTTTCAAATGGCTCCCAAAAAGCTGTTTTCTCACTTGGAATTTAAAAGTAAATTTTATTAGTGAAAATAAGTTAGATTAAGCGTAAATAAGCAATTTAGAACGAATTAGCGCGTTTTGTTACTAAAATTTTGTTATTTAGAATTAAACTTTTCAAATGGCTCCCAAAAAGCTGTTTTCTTACTTGGAATTTAAAAGTAAATTTTATTAGTCTAAAGAAATTAGATTAAGCATAAAAAAGCAAATTAGAACGAATTAGAGCGTTTTGTTACTAAAATTTTGTTATTTAGAATTAAACGTTTCAAATGGCTCCCAAAAAGCTGTTTTCTCACTTAGAAATTATAAGTAAATTTTATTAGTCAAAAGAAATTAGATTAAGCATAAAAAAGCAAATTAGAACGAATTAGAGCGTTTTGTTACTAAAATTTTGTTATTTAGAATTAAACTTTTCAAATGGCTCCCAAAAAGCTGTTTTCTCACTTAGAATTTAAAAGTAAATTTTATTAGTCAAAAGAAATTAGATTAAGCATAAAAAAGCAAATTAGAACGAATTAGAGCGTTTTGTTACTAAAATTTTGTTATTTAGAATTAAACTTTTCAAATGGCTCCCAAAAAGCTGTTTTCTCACTTGGAATTTAAAAGTAAATTTTATTAGTCTAAAGAAATTAGATTAAGCATAAAAAAGCAAATTAGAACGATTTAGAGCGTTTTGTTACTAAAATTTTGTTATTTAGAATTAAACTTTTCAAATGGCTCCCAAAAAGCTGTTTTCATACTTATAATTTAAAAGTAAATTTTATTAGTGAAAATAAGTTAGATTAAGCGTAAATAAGCAATTTACAACGAATTAGCGCGTTTTGTTACTAAAATTTTGTTATTTAGAATTAAACGTTCAAATGGCTCCCAAAAAGCTGTTTTCTCACTTAGAATTTAAAAGTAAATTTTATTAGTGAAAAGAAGTTAGATTAAGCGTAAATAAGCAATTTAGAACGAATTAGCGTGTTTTGTTACTAAAATTTTGTTATTTAGAATTATACGTTCAAATGGCTCCCAAAAAGCTGTTTTCTCACTTAGAATTTAAAAGTAAATTTTATTAGTGAAAATAAGTTAGATTAAGCGTAAATAAGCAATTTACAACGAATTAGCGCGTTTTGTTACTAAAATTTTGTTATTTAGAATTAAACGTTCAAATGGCTGCGAAAAAGCTGTTTTCTCACTTAGAATTTAAAAGTAAATTTTATTAGTCTAAAGAAATTAGATTAAGCATAAAAAAGCAAATTAGAACGATTTAGCGCGTTTTGTTACTAAAATTTTGTTATTTAGAATTAAACTTTTCAAATGGCTCCCAAAAAGCTGTTTTCTCACTTAGAATTTAAAAGTAAATTTTATTAGTGAAAATAAGTTAGATTAAGCGTAAATAAGCAATTTAGAACGAATTAGCGCGTTTTGTTACTAAAATTTTGTTATTTAGAATTAAACGTTCAAATGGCTCCCAAAAAGCTGTTTTCTCACTTAGAATTTAAAAGTAAATTTTATTAGTGAAAATAAGTTAGATTAAGCGCAAATAAGCAATTTAGAACGAATTAGAGCGTTTTGTTACTAAAATTTTGTTATTTAGAATTAAACTTTTCAAATGGCTCCCAAAAAGCTGTTTTCTCACTTGGAATTTAAAAGTAAATTTTATTAGTCTAAAGAAATTAGATTAAGCATAAAAAAGCAAATTAGAACGATTTAGTACGTTTTGTTACTAAAATTTTGTTATTTAGAATTAAACGTTCAAATGGCTGCGCAAAAGCTGTTTTCTCATTTAGAATTTAAAAGTAAATTTTATTAGTGAAAATAAGTTAGATTAAGCGTAAATAAGCAATTTAGAACGAACTAGAGCGTTTTGTTAGTCAAATTTTGTTATTTAGTATTAAACGTTCAAATGCCTCCCAAAAAGCTCTTTCCCACTTAGAATTTAAAAGTAAATTTTATTAGTCAAAAGAAATTGGATTAAGCATAAAAAAGCAAATTAGAACGATTAGCGCGTTTTGTTACTAATATTTTGATATTTGAATTAAACGTTCAAATGCCTTCCAAAAAGCTGTTTTCTCACTTAGAATTTATAAGTAAATTTTATTAATCAAAAGAAATTAGATTAAGCACAAAAAAGCGAATTAGGACGATTTAGCGCGTTTTGTTACTAATATTTTGTTATTTAGAATTAAACGTTCAAATGGCTGCCAAAAAGGTGTTTTCTCACTTAGAATTTAAAAGTAAATTTTATTAGTGAAAATAAGTTAGATTAAGCGTAAATAAGCAATTTAGAACGAACTAGAGCGTTTTGTTAGTCAAATTTTGTTATTTAGAATTAAAAGTTGAAATGGCTCCCAAAAAGCTGTTTTCTCACTTAGAATTTAAAAGTAAATTTTATTAGTCAAAAGAAACTAGATTAAGCCTAAAAAAGCGAATTAGAACGATTTAGCGCGTTTTGTTACTAATATTTTGTTATTTAGAATTAAACGTTCAAATGGCTGCCAAAAAGGTGTTTTCTCACTTAGAATTTAAAAGTAAATTTTATTAATGAAAATAAGTTAGATTAAGCGTAAATAAGCAATTTAGAACGAACTAGAGCGTTTTGTTAGTCAACTTTTGTTATTTAGAATTAAAAGTTGAAATGGCTCCCAAAAAGCTGTTTTCTCACTTAGAATTTAAAAGTAAATTTTATTAGTCAAAAGAAACTAGATTAAGCCTAAAAAAGCGAATTAGAACGATTTAGCGCGTTTTGTTACTAAAATTTTGTTATTTAGAATTAAACGTTCAAATGGCTGCCAAAAAGCTGATTTTCTCACTTAGAATTTAAAAGTAAATTTTATTAATCAAAAGAAATTAGATTAAGCACAAAAAAGCAAATTAGAACGATTTAGCGCGTTTTGTTACTAAAATTTTGTTATTTAATATTAAACGTTCAAATGGCTGCCAAAAAGCTGTTTTCTCACTTAGAAATTAAAAGTAAATTTTATTAGTGAAAATAAGTTAGATTAAGCGTAAATAAGCAATTTAGAACGAACTAGAGCGTTTTGTTAGTCAAATTTTGTTATTTAGAATTAAAAGTTGAAATGGCTCCCAAAAAGCTGTTTTCTCACTTAGAATTTAAAAGTAAATTTTATTAGTCAAAAGAAACTAGATTAAGCCTAAAAAAGCGAATTAGAACGATTTAGCGCGTTTTGTTACTAATATTTTGTTATTTAGAATTAAACGTTCAAATGGCTGCCAAAAAGCCGTTTTCTCACTTAGAATTTAAAAGTAAATTTTATTAGTGAAAATAAGTTAGATTAAGCGTAAATAAGCAATTTAGAACGAACTAGAGCGTTTTGTTAGTCAAATTTTGTTATTTAGAATTAAAAGTTGAAATGGCTCCCAAAAAGCTGTTTTCTCACTTAGAATTTAAAAGTAAATTTTATTAGTCAAAAGAAATTAGATTAAGCATAAAGAAGCAAATTAGAACGATTTAGCGCGTTTTGTTACTAATATTTTGATATTTGAATTAAACGTTCAAATGCCTCCCAAAAAGCTGTTTTCTCACTTAGAATTTAAAAGTAAATTTTATTAGTCAAAAGAAATTAGATTAAGCATAAAAAAGCGAATTAGAACGATTTAGCGCGTTTTGTTACTAAAATTTTGTTATTTAGAATTAAACGTTCAAATGGCTGCCAAAAAGCTGTTTTCTCTCTTAGAATTTAAAAGTAAATTTTATTAGTGAAAAGAAGTTAGATTAAGCGTAAATAAGCAATTTAGAACTAATTAGAGCGTTTTGTAAGTAAAATTTTGTTATTTAGAATAAACGTTCAATGGCTGCCAAAAAGCTGTTTTCTCTCTTAGAATTTAAAAGTAAATTTTATTAGTGAAAAGAAGTTAGATTAAGCGTAAATAAGCAATTTAGAACGAATTAGAGCGTTTTGTAAGTAAAATTTTGTTATTTAGAATAAACGTTCAAATGGCTGCCAAAAAGCTGTTATCTCACTTAGAATTGAAAAGTAAATTTTATTAATCAAAAGAAATTAGAGTAAGCACAAAAAAGCAAATGAGAACGATTTAGCGCGTTTTGTTACTAAAATTTTGTTATTTAATATTAAACGTTCAAATGGCTGCCAAAAAGCTGTTTTCTCACTTAGAATTTAAAAGTAAATTTTATTAGTGAAAATAAGTTAGATTAAGCGTAAATAAGCAATTTAGAACGAACTAGAGCGTTTTGTTAGTCAAATTTTGTTATTTAGTATTAAACGTTCAAATGCCTCCCAAAAAGCTGTTTTCTCACTTAGAATTTAAAAGTAAATTTTATTAGTGAAAATAAGTTAGATTAAGCGTAAATAAACAATTTAGAACGAACTAGAGCGTTTTGTTAGTCGAATTTTGTTATTTAGAATTAAACGTTCAAATGGCTGCCAAAAAGCTGTTATCTCACTTAGAATTGAAAAGTAAATTTTATTAGTTAAAAGAAATTTGATTAAGCATAAAAAAGCAAATTAGAACGATTTAGTGCGTTTTGTTACTAAAATTTTGTTATTTAGAATTAAACGTTCAAATGGCTGCGAAAAAGCTGTTTTCTCACTTAGAATTTAAAAGTAAATTTTATTAGTGAAAATAAGTTAGATTAAGCGTAAATAAGCAATTTAGAACGAACTAGAGCGTTTTGTTAGTCAAATTTTGTTATTTAGAATTAAAAGTTGAAATGGCTGCCAAAAAGCTCTTTTCTCACTTAGAATTTAAAAGTAAATTTTTTTAGTGAAAATGAGTTAGATTAAGCGTAAATAAGCAATTTAGAATGAACTAGAGCGTTTTGTTAGTCAAATTTTGTTATTTAGAATTAAAAGTTGAAATGGCTCCCAAAAAGCTGTTTTCTCACTTAGAATTTAAAAGTAAATTTTATTAGTCAAAAGAAACTAGATTAAGCCTAAAAAAGCGAATTAGAACGATTTAGCGCGTGTTGTTACTAAAATTTTGTTATTTAGAATTAAACGATCAAATGGCTCCCAAAAAGCTGTTTTCATACTTATAATTTAAAAGTAAATTTTATTAGTGAAAATAAGTTAGATTAAGCGTAAATAAGCAATTTACAACGAATTAGCGCGTTTTGTTACTAAAATTTTGTTATTTAGAATTAAACTTTTCAAATGGCTCCCAAAAAGCTGTTTTCTCACTTAGAATTTAAAAGTAAATTTTATTAGTCAAAAGAAATTAGATTAAGCATAAAAAAGCAAATTAGAACGAATTAGAGCGTTTTGTTACTAAAATTTTGTTATTTAGAATTAAACGTTTCAAATGGCTCCCAAAAAGCTGTTTTCTCACTTAGAAATTAAAAGTAAATTTTATTAGTCAAAAGAAATTAGATTAAGCATAAAAAAGCAAATTAGAACGAATTAGAGCGTTTTGTTACTAAAATTTTGTTATTTAGAATTAAACTTTTCAAATGGCTCCCAAAAAGCTGTTTTCTTACTTAGAATTTAAAAGTAAATTTTATTAGTGAAAATAAGTTAGATTAAGCGTAAATAAGCAATTTACAACGAATTAGCGCGTTTTGTTACTTAAATTTTGTTATTTAGAATTAAACTTTTCAAATGGCTCCCAAAAAGCTGTTTTCACACTTAGAATTTAAAAGTAAATTTTATTAGTGAAAATAAGTTAGACTAAGCGTAAATAAGCAATTTAGAACGAATTAGCGCGTTTTGTTACTAAAATTTTGTTATTTAGAATTAAACTTTTCAAATGGCTCCCAAAAAGCTGTTTTCTCACTTGGAATTTAAAAGTAAATTTTATTAGTCTAAAGAAATTAGATTAAGCATAAAAAAGCAAATTAGAACGATTTAGAGCGTTTTGATACTAAAATTTTGTTATTTAGAATTAAACTTTTCAAATGGCTCCCAAAAAGCTGTTTTCTCAGTTAGAAATTAAAAGTAAATTTTATTAGTCAAAAGAAATTAGATTAGGCATAAAAAAGCAAATTAGAACGAATTAGAGCGTTTTGTTACTAAAATTTTGTTATTTATAATTAAACTTTTCAAATGGCTCCCAAAAAGCTGTTTTCTCACTTAGAAATTAAAAGTAAATTTTATTAGTCAAAAGAAATTAGATTAAGCATAAAAAAGCAAATTAGAACGAATTAGAGCGTTTTGTTACTAAAATTTTGTTATTTAGAATTAAACTTTTCAAATGGCTCCCAAAAAGCTGTTTTCTCACTTGGAATTTAAAAGTAAATTTTATTAGTCTAAAGAAATTAGATTAAGCATAAAAAAGCAAATTAGAACGATTTAGAGCGTTTTGATACTAAAATTTTGTTATTTAGAATTAAACTTTTCAAATGGCTCCCAAAAAGCTGTTTTCATACTTATAATTTAAAAGTAAATTTTATTAGTGAAAATAAGTTAGATTAAGCGTAAATAAGCAATTTACAACGAATTAGCGCGTTTTGTTACTAAAATTTTGTTATTTAGAATTAAACGTTCAAATGGCTCCCAAAAAGCTGTTTTCTCACTTAGAATTTAAAAGTAAATTTTATTAGTGAAAAGAAGTTAGATTAAGCGTAAATAAGCAATTTAGAACGAATTAGCGTGTTTTGTTACTAAAATTTTGTTATTTAGAATTATACGTTCAAATGGCTCCCAAAAAGCTGTTTTCTCACTTAGAATTTAAAAGTAAATTTTATTAGTGAAAATAAGTTAGATTAAGCGTAAATAAGCAATTTACAACGAATTAGCGCGTTTTGTTACTAAAATTTTGTTATTTAGAATTAAACGTTCAAATGGCTGCGAAAAAGCTGTTTTCTCACTTAGAATTTAAAAGTAAATTTTATTAGTCTAAAGAAATTAGATTAAGCATAAAAAATTAGAAACGATTTAGCGCGTTTTGTTACTAAAATTTTGTTATTTAGAATTAAACTTTTCAAATGGCTCCCAAAAAGCTGTTTTCTCACTTAGAATTTAAAAGTAAATTTTATTAGTGAAAATAAGTTAGATTAAGCGCAAATAAGCAATTTAGAACGAATTAGAGCGTTTTGTTACTAAAATATTGTTATTTAGAATTAAACGTTTCAAATAGCTCCCAAAAAGCTGTTTTCTCACTTAGAAATTAAAAGTAAATTTTATTAGTCTAAAGAAGATTAAGCATAAAAAAGCAAATTAGAACGATTTAGCGCGTTTTGTTACTAAAATTTTGTTATTTAGAATTAAACTTTTCAAATGGCTCCCAAAAAGCTGAATTTAAAAGTAAATTTTATTAGTGAAAATAAGTTAGATTAAGCGTAAATAAGCAATTTAGAACGAATTAGCGCGTTTTGTTACTAAAATTTTGTTATTTAGAATTAAACTTTTCAAATGGCTCCCAAAAAGCTGTTTTCTCACTTGGAATTTAAAAGTAAATTTTATTAGTCTAAAGAAATTAGATTAAGCATAAAAAAGCAAATTAGAACGATTTAGTACGTTTTGTTACTAAAATTTTGTTATTTAGAATTAAATGTTCAAATGGCTGCGCAAAAGCTGTTTTCTCATTTAGAATTTAAAAGTAAATTTTATTAGTGAAAATAAGTTAGATTAAGCGTAAATAAGCAATTTAGAACGAACTAGAGCGTTTTGTTAGTCAAATTTTGTTATTTAGTATTAAACGTTCAAATGCCTCCCAAAAAGCTCTTTCCCACTTAGAATTTAAAAGTAAATTTTATTAGTCAAAAGAAATTAGATTAAGCATAAAAAAGCAAATTAGAACGATTAGCGCGTTTTGTTACTAATATTTTGATATTTGAATTAAACGTTCAAATGCCTTCCAAAAAGCTGTTTTCTCACTTAGAATTTAAAAGTAAATTTTATTAATCAAAAGAAATTAGATTAAGCACAAAAAAGCGAATTAGAACGATTTAGCGCGTTTTGTTACTAATATTTTGTTATTTAGAATTAAACGTTCAAATGGCTGCCAAAAAGGTGTTTTCTCACTTAGAATTTAAAAGTAAATTTTATTAGTGAAAATAAGTTAGATTAAGCGTAAATAAGCAATTTAGAACGAACTAGAGCGTTTTGTTAGTCAAATTTTGTTATTTAGAATTAAAAGTTGAAATGGCTCCCAAAAAGCTGTTTTCTCACTTAGAATTTAAAAGTAAATTTTCTTAGTCAAAAGAAACTAGATTAAGCCTAAAAAAGCGAATTAGAACGATTTAGCGCGTTTTGTTACTAATATTTTGTTATTTAGAATTAAACGTTCAAATGGCTGCCAAAAAGGTGTTTTCTCACTTAGAATTTAAAAGTAAATTTTATTAATCAAAAGAAATTAGATTAAGCACAAAAAAGCAAATTAGAACGATTTAGCGCGTTTTGTTACTAAAATTTTGTTATTTAATATTAAACGTTCAAATGGCTGCCAAAAAGCTGTTTTCTCACTTAGAAATTAAAAGTAAATTTTATTAGTGAAAATAAGTTAGATTAAGCGTAAATAAGCAATTTAGAACGAACTAGAGCGTTTTGTTAGTCAAATTTTGTTATTTAGAATTAAAAGTTGAAATGGCTCCCAAAAAGCTGTTTTCTCACTTAGAATTTAAAAGTAAATTTTATTAGTCAAAAGAAACTAGATTAAGCCTAAAAAAGCGAATTAGAACGATTTAGCGCGTTTTGTTACTAATATTTTGTTATTTAGAATTAAACGTTCAAATGGCTGCCAAAAAGGTGTTTTCTCACTTAGAATTAAAAAGTAAATTTTATTAGTGAAAATAAGTTAGATTAAGCGTAAATAAGCAATTTAGAACGAACTAGAGCGTTTTGTTAGTCAAATTTTGTTATTTAGAATTAAAAGTTGAAATGGCTCCCAAAAAGCTGTTTTCTCACTTAGAATTTAAAAGTAAATTTTATTAGTCAAAAGAAACTAGATTAAGCCTAAAAAAGCGAATTAGAACGATTTAGCGCGTTTTGTTACTAATATTTTGTTATTTAGAATTAAACGTTCAAATGGCTGCCAAAAAGCCGTTTTCTCACTTAGAATTTAAAAGTAAATTTTATTAGTGAAAATAAGTTAGATTAAGCGTAAATAAGCAATTTAGAACGAACTAGAGCGTTTTGTTAGTCAAATTTTGTTATTTAGAATTAAAAGTTGAAATGGCTCCCAAAAAGCTGTTTTCTCACTTAGAATTTAAAAGTAAATTTTATTAGTCAAAAGAAATTAGATTAAGCATAAAGAAGCAAATTAGAACGATTTAGCGCGTTTTGTTACTAATATTTTGATATTTGAATTAAACGTTCAAATGCCTCCCAAAAAGCTGTTTTCTCACTTAGAATTTAAAAGTAAATTTTATTAGTCAAAAGAAATTAGATTAAGCATAAAAAAGCAAATTAGAACGATTTAGCGCGTTTTGTTACTAAAATTCTGTTATTTACAATTAAACGTTCAAATGGCTGCTAAAAAGCTGTTTTCTCACTTAGAATTTAAAAGTAAATGTTATTAGTGAAAATAAGTTAGATTAAGCGTAAATAAGCAATTTAGAACGAACTAGAGCGTTTTGTTAGTCAAATTTTGTTATTTAGAATTAAAAGTTGAAATGGCTCCCAAAAAGCTGTTTTTTCACTTAGAATTTAAAAGTAAATTTTATTAGTGAAAATAAGTTAGATTAAGCGTAAATAAGCAATTTAGAACGAACTAGAGCGTTTTGTTAGTCAAATTTTGTTATTTTGAATTAAAAGTTGAAATGGCTCCCAAAAAGCTGTTTACTCATTTAGAATTTAAAAGTAAATTTTATTAGTCAAAAGAAACTAGATTAAGCCTAAAAAAGCGAATTAGAACGATTTAGCGCGTTTTGTTACTAAAATTTTGTTATTTAGAATTAAACGTTCAAATGGCTGCCAAAAAGCTGTTTTCTCTCTTAGAATTTAAAAGTAAATTTTATTAGTGAAAAGAAGTTAGATTAAGCGTAAATAAGCAATTTAGAACGAATTAGAGCGTTTTGTAAGTAAAATTTTGTTATTTAGAATAAACGTTCAATGGCTGCCAAAAAGCTGTTTTCTCTCTTAGAATTTAAAAGTAAATTTTATTAGTGAAAAGAAGTTAGATTAAGCGTAAATAAGCAATTTAGAACGAATTAGAGCGTTTTGTAAGTAAAATTTTGTTATTTAGAATAAACGTTCAAATGGCTGCCAAAAAGCTGTTATCTCACTTAGAATTGAAAAGTAAATTTTATTAATCAAAAGAAATTAGATTAAACACAAAAAAGCAAATGAGAACGATTTAGCGCGTTTTGTTACTAAAATTTTGTTATTTAATATTAAACGTTCAAATGGCTGCCAAAAAGCTGTTTTCTCACTTAGAATTTAAAAGTAAATTTTATTAGTGAAAATAAGTTAGATTAAGCGTAAATAAGCAATTTAGAACGAACTAGAGCGTTTTGTTAGTCAAATTTTGTTATTTAGTATTAAACGTTCAAATGCCTCCCAAAAAGCTGTTTTCTCACTTAGAATTTAAAAGTAAATTTTATTAGTGAAAATAAGTTAGATTAAGCGTAAATAAGCAATTTAGAACGAACTAGAGCGTTTTGTTAGTCGAATTTTGTTATTTAGAATTAAACGTTCAAATGGCTGCCAAAAAGCTGTTATCTCACTTAGAATTGAAAAGTAAATTTTATTAGTTAAAAGAAATTTGATTAAGCATAAAAAAGCAAATTAGAACGATTTAGTGCGTTTTGTTACTAAAATTTTGTTATTTAGAATTAAACGTTCAAATGGCTGCGAAAAAGCTGTTTTCTCACTTAGAATTTAAAAGTAAATTTTATTAGTGAAAATAAGTTAGATTAAGCGTAAATAAGCAATTTAGAACGAACTAGAGCGTTTTGTTAGTCAAATTTTGTTATTTAGAATTAAAAGTTGAAATGGCTGCCAAAAAGCTCTTTTCTCACTTAGAATTTAAAAGTAAATTTTTTTAGTGAAAATGAGTTAGATTAAGCGTAAATAAGCAATTTAGAACGAACTAGAGCGTTTTGTTAGTCAAATTTTGTTATTTAGAATTAAAAGTTGAAATGGCTCCCAAAAAGCTGTTTTCTCACTTAGAATTTAAAAGTAAATTTTATTAGTCAAAAGAAACTAGATTAAGCCTAAAAAAGCGAATTAGAACGATTTAGCGCGTGTTGTTACTAAAATTTTGTTATTTAGAATTAAACGTTCAAATGGCTGCCAAAAAGCTGATTTTCTCACTTGGAATTTAAAAGTAAATTTTATTAATCAAAAGAAATTAGATTAAGCACAAAAAAGCGAATTAGAACGATTTAGCGCGTTTTGTTACTAATATTTTGTTATTTAGAATTAAACGTTCAAATGGCTGCCAAAAAGCCGTTTTCTCACTTAGAATTTAAAAGTAAATTTTATTAGTGAAAATAAGTTAGATTAAGCGTAAATAAGCAATTTAGAACGAACTAGAGCGTTTTGTTAGTCAAATTTTGTTATTTAGAATTAAAAGTTGAAATGGCTCCCAAAAAGCTGTTTTCTCACTTAGAATTTAAAAGTAAATTTTATTAGTCAAAAGAAATTAGATTAAGCACAAAAAAGCAAATTAGAACGATTTAGCGCGTTTTGTTACTAATATTTTGATATTTGAATTAAACGTTCAAATGCCTCCCAAAAAGCTGTTTTCTCACTTAGAATTGAAAAGTAAATTTTATTAATCAAAAGAAATTAGATTAAACACAAAAAAGCAAATGAGAACGATTTAGCGCGTTTTGTTACTAAAATTTCGTTATTTAATATTAAACGTTCAAATGGCTGCCAAAAAGCTGTTTTCTCACTTAGAATTTAAAAGTAAATTTTATTAGTGAAAATAAGTTAGATTAAGCGTAAATAAGCAATTTAGAACGAACTAGAGCGTTTTGTTAGTCAAATTTTGTTATTTAGTATTAAACGTTCAAATGCCTCCCAAAAAGCTGTTTTCTCACTTAGAATTTAAAAGTAAATTTTATTAGTGAAAATAAGTTAGATTAAGCGTAAATAAACAATTTAGAACGAACTAGAGCGTTTTGTTAGTCGAATTTTGTTATTTAGAATTAAACGTTCAAATGGCTGCCAAAAAGCTGTTATCTCACTTAGAATTGAAAAGTAAATTTTATTAGTTAAAAGAAATTTGATTAAGCATAAAAAAGCAAATTAGAACGATTTAGTGCGTTTTGTTACTAAAATTTTGTTATTTAGAATTAAACGTTCAAATGGCTGCGAAAAAGCTGTTTTCTCACTTAGAATTTAAAAGTAAATTTTATTAGTGAAAATAAGTTAGATTAAGCGTAAATAAGCAATTTAGAACGAACTAGAGCGTTTTGTTAGTCAAATTTTGTTATTTAGAATTAAAAGTTGAAATGGCTGCCAAAAAGCTCTTTTCTCACTTAGAATTTAAAAGTAAATTTTTTTAGTGAAAATGAGTTAGATTAAGCGTAAATAAGCAATTTAGAACGAACTAGAGCGTTTTGTTAGTCAAATTTTGTTATTTAGAATTAAAAGTTGAAATGGCTCCCAAAAAGCTGTTTTCTCACTTAGAATTTAAAAGTAAATTTTATTAGTCAAAAGAAACTAGATTAAGCCTAAAAAAGCGAATTAGAACGATTTAGCGCGTGTTGTTACTAAAATTTTGTTATTTAGAATTAAACGTTCAAATGGCTGCCAAAAAGCTGATTTTCTCACTTAGAATTTAAAAGTAAATTTTATTAATCAAAAGAAATTAGATTAAGCACAAAAAAGCGAATTAGAACGATTTAGCGCGTTTTGTTACTAATATTTTGTTATTTAGAATTAAACGTTCAAATGGCTGCCAAAAAGCCGTTTTCTCACTTAGAATTTAAAAGTAAATTTTATTAGTGAAAATAAGTTAGATTAAGCGTAAATAAGCAATTTAGAACGAACTAGAGCGTTTTGTTAGTCAAATTTTGTTATTTAGAATTAAAAGTTGAAATGGCTCCCAAAAAGCTGTTTTCTCACTTAGAATTTAAAAGTAAATTTTATTAGTCAAAAGAAATTAGATTAAGCATAAAGAAGCAAATTAGAACGATTTAGCGCGTTTTGTTACTAATATTTTGATATTTGAATTAAACGTTCAAATGCCTCCCAAAAAGCTGTTTTCTCACTTAGAATTTAAAAGTAAATTTTATTAGTCAAAAGAAATTAGATTAAGCATAAAAAAGCAAATTAGAACGATTTAGCGCGTTTTGTTACTAAAATTCTGTTATTTACAATTAAACGTTCAAATGGCTGCCAAAAAGCTGTTTTCTCACTTAGAATTTAAAAGTAAATGTTATTAGTGAAAATAAGTTAGATTAAGCGTAAATAAGCAATTTAGAACGAACTAGAGCGTTTTGTTAGTCAAATTTTGTTATTTAGAATTAAAAGTTGAAATGGCTCCCAAAAAGCTGTTTTTTCACTTAGAATTTAAAAGTAAATTTTATTAGTGAAAATAAGTTAGATTAAGCGTAAATAAGCAATTTAGAACGAACTAGAGCGTTTTGTTAGTCAAATTTTGTTATTTTGAATTAAAAGTTGAAATGGCTCCCAAAAAGCTGTTTACTCACTTAGAATTTAAAAGTAAATTTTATTAGTCAAAAGAAACTAGATTAAGCCTAAAAAAGCGAATTAGAACGATTTAGCGCGTTTTGTTACTAAAATTTTGTTATTTAGAATTAAACGTTCAAATGGCTGCCAAAAAGCTGTTTTCTCTCTTAGAATTTAAAAGTAAATTTTATTAGTGAAAAGAAGTTAGATTAAGCGTAAATAAGCAATTTAGAACGAATTAGAGCGTTTTGTAAGTAAAATTTTGTTATTTAGAATAAACGTTCAATGGCTGCCAAAAAGCTGTTTTCTCTCTTAGAATTTAAAAGTAAATTTTATTAGTGAAAAGAAGTTAGATTAAGCGTAAATAAGCAATTTAGAACGAATTAGAGCGTTTTGTAAGTAAAATTTTGTTATTTAGAATAAACGTTCAAATGGCTGCCAAAAAGCTGTTATCTCACTTAGAATTGAAAAGTAAATTTTATTAATCAAAAGAAATTAGATTAAACACAAAAAAGCAAATGAGAACGATTTAGCGCGTTTTGTTACTAAAATTTTGTTATTTAATATTAAACGTTCAAATGGCTGCCAAAAAGCTGTTTTCTCACTTAGAATTTAAAAGTAAATTTTATTAGTGAAAACAAGTTAGATTAAGCGTAAATAAGCAATTTAGAACGAACTAGAGCGTTTTGTTAGTCAAATTTTGTTATTTAGTATTAAACGTTCAAATGCCTCCCAAAAAGCTGTTTTCTCACTTAGAATTTAAAAGTAAATTTTATTAGTGAAAATAAGTTAGATTAAGCGTAAATAAACAATTTAGAACGAACTAGAGCGTTTTGTTAGTCGAATTTTGTTATTTAGAATTAAACGTTCAAATGGCTGCCAAAAAGCTGTTATCTCACTTAGAATTGAAAAGTAAATTTTATTAGTTAAAAGAAATTTGATTAAGCATAAAAAAGCAAATTAGAACGATTTAGTGCGTTTTGTTACTAAAATTTTGTTATTTAGAATTAAACGTTCAAATGGCTGCGAAAAAGCTGTTTTCTCACTTAGAATTTAAAAGTAAATTTTATTAGTGAAAATAAGTTAGATTAAGCGTAAATAAGCAATTTAGAACGAACTAGAGCGTTTTGTTAGTCAAATTTTGTTATTTAGAATTAAAAGTTGAAATGGCTGCCAAAAAGCTCTTTTCTCACTTAGAATTTAAAAGTAAATTTTTTTAGTGAAAATGAGTTAGATTAAGCGTAAATAAGCAATTTAGAACGAACTAGAGCGTTTTGTTAGTCAAATTTTGTTATTTAGAATTAAAAGTTGAAATGGCTCCCAAAAAGCTGTTTTCTCACTTAGAATTTAAAAGTAAATTTTATTAGTCAAAAGAAACTAGATTAAGCCTAAAAAAGCGAATTAGAACGATTTAGCGCGTGTTGTTACTAAAAATTTTGTTATTTAGAATTAAACGTTCAAATGGCTGCCAAAAAGCTGATTTTCTCACTTGGAATTTAAAAGTAAATTTTATTAATCAAAAGAAATTAGATTAAGCACAAAAAAGCGAATTAGAACGATTTAGCGCGTTTTGTTACTAATATTTTGTTATTTAGAATTAAACGTTCAAATGGCTGCCAAAAAGCCGTTTTCTCACTTAGAATTTAAAAGTAAATTTTATTAGTGAAAATAAGTTAGATTAAGCGTAAACAAGCAATTTAGAACGAACTAGAGCGTTTTGTTAGTCAAATTTTGTTATTTAGAATTAAAAGTTGAAATGGCTCCCAAAAAGCTGTTTTCTCACTTAGAATTTAAAAGTAAATTTTATTAGTCAAAAGAAATTAGATTAAGCATAAAGAAGCAAATTAGAACGATTTAGCGCGTTTTGTTACTAATATTTTGATATTTGAATTAAACGTTCAAATGCCTCCCAAAAAGCTGTTTTCTCACTTAGAATTGAAAAGTAAATTTTATTAATCAAAAGAAATTAGATTAAACACAAAAAAGCAAATGAGAACGATTTAGCGCGTTTTGTTACTAAAATTTCGTTATTTAATATTAAACGTTCAAATGGCTGCCAAAAAGCTGTTTTCTCACTTAGAATTTAAAAGTAAATTTTATTAGTGAAAATAAGTTAGATTAAGCGTAAATAAGCAATTTAGAACGAACTAGAGCGTTTTGTTAGTCAAATTTTGTTATTTAGTATTAAACGTTCAAATGCCTCCCAAAAAGCTGTTTTCTCACTTAGAATTTAAAAGTAAATTTTATTAGTGAAAATAAGTTAGATTAAGCGTAAATAAACAATTTAGAACGAACTAGAGCGTTTTGTTAGTCGAATTTTGTTATTTAGAATTAAACGTTCAAATGGCTGCCAAAAAGCTGTTATCTCACTTAGAATTGAAAAGTAAATTTTATTAGTTAAAAGAAATTTGATTAAGCATAAAAAAGCAAATTAGAACGATTTAGTGCGTTTTGTTACTAAAATTTTGTTATTTAGAATTAAACGTTCAAATGGCTGCGAAAAAGCTGTTTTCTCACTTAGAATTTAAAAGTAAATTTTATTAGTGAAAATAAGTTAGATTAAGCGTAAATAAGCAATTTAGAACGAACTAGAGCGTTTTGTTAGTCAAATTTTGTTATTTAGAATTAAAAGTTGAAATGGCTGCCAAAAAGCTGTTTTCTCACTTAGAATTTAAAAGTAAATTTTTTTAGTGAAAATGAGTTAGATTAAGCGTAAATAAGCAATTTAGAACGAACTAGAGCGTTTTGTTAGTCAAATTTTGTTATTTAGAATTAAAAGTTGAAATGGCTCCCAAAAAGCTGTTTTCTCACTTAGAATTTAAAAGTAAATTTTATTAGTCAAAAGAAACTAGATTAAGCCTAAAAAAGCGAATTAGAACGATTTAGCGCGTGTTGTTACTAAAATTTTGTTATTTAGAATTAAACGTTCAAATGGCTGCCAAAAAGCTGATTTTCTCACTTAGAATTTAAAAGTAAATTTTATTAATCAAAAGAAATTAGATTAAGCACAAAAAAGCGAATTAGAACGATTTAGCGCGTTTTGTTACTAATATTTTGTTATTTAGAATTAAACGTTTCAAATGGCTGCCAAAAAGCCGTTTTTCTCACTTAGAATTTAAAAGTAAATTTTATTAGTGAAAATAAGTTAGATTAAGCGTAAATAAGCAATTTAGAACGAACTAGAGCGTTTTGTTAGTCAAATTTTGTTATTTAGAATTAAAAGTTGAAATGGCTCCCAAAAAGCTGTTTTTCTCACTTAGAATTTAAAAAGTAAATTTTTATTAGTCAAAAGAAATTAGATTAAGCATAAAGAAGCAAATTAGAACGATTTTAGCGCGTTTTTGTTACTAATATTTTGATATTTGAATTAAACGTTCAAATGCCTCCCAAAAAAGCTGTTTTCTCACTTAGAATTTAAAAGTAAATTTTATTAGTCAAAAGAAATTAGATTAAGCATAAAAAAGCAAATTAGAACGATTTAGCGCGTTTTGTTACTAAAATTCTGTTATTTACAATTAAACGTTCAAATGGCTGCCAAAAAGCTGTTTTTCTCACTTAGAATTTAAAAGTAAATGTTATTAGTGAAAATAAGTTAGATTAAGCGTAAATAAGCAATTTAGAACGAACTAGAGCGTTTTGTTAGTCAAATTTTGTTATTCTAGAATTAAAAGTTGAAATGGCTCCCAAAAAGCTGTTTTTTCACTTAGAATTTAAAGAGTTAAATTTTATTAGTGAACAATAAGTTAGATTAAGCGTAAATAAGCAATTTAGAACGAACTAGAGCGTTTTGTTAGTCAAATTTTGTTATTTTGAATTAAAAGTTGAAATGGCTCCCAAAAAGCTGTTTACTCATTTAGAATTTAAAAGTAAATTTTAATTAGTCAAAAGAAACTAGATTAAGCCTAAAAAAGCGAATTAGAACGATTTAGCGCGTTTTGTTACTAAAATTTTGTTATTTAGAATTAAACGTTCAAATGGCTGCCAAAAAGCTGTTTTTCTCTCTTAGAATTTAAAAGTAAATTTTATTAGTGAAAAGAAGTTAGATTAAGCGTAAATAAGCAATTTAGAACGAATTAGAGCGTTTTGTAAGCTAAAAATTTTGTTATTTAGAATAAACGTTCAATGGCTGCCAAAAAGCTGTTTTCTCTCTTAGAATTTAAAAGTAAATTTTATTAGTGAAAAGAAGTTAGATTAAGCGTAAATAAGCAATTTAGAACGAATTAGAGCGTTTTGTAAGTAAAATTTTGTTATTTAGAATAAACGTTCAAATGGCTGCCAAAAAGCTGTTATCTCACTTAGAATTGAAAAGTAAATTTTATTAATCAAAAGAAATTAGATTAAGCACAAAAAAGCAAATGAGAACGATTTAGCCCGTTTTATTTAATATTAAACGTTCAAATGGCTGCCAAAAAGCTGTTTTCTCACTTAGAATTTAAAAGTAAATTTTATTAGTGAAAATAAGTTAGATTAAGCGTAAATAAGCAATTTAGAACGAACTAGAGCGTTTTGTTAGTCAAATTTTGTTATTTAGTATTAAACGTTCAAATGCCTCCCAAAAAGCTGTTTTCTCACTTAGAATTTAAAAGTAAATTTTATTAGTGAAAATAAGTTAGATTAAGCGTAAATAAACAATTTAGAACGAACTAGAGCGTTTTGTTAGTCGAATTTTGTTATTTAGAATTAAACGTTCAAATGGCTGCCAAAAAGCTGTTATCTCACTTAGAATTGAAAAGTAAATTTTATTAGTTAAAAGAAATTTGATTAAGCATAAAAAAGCAAATTAGAACGATTTAGTGCGTTTTGTTACTAAAATTTTGTTATTTAGAATTAAACGTTCAAATGGCTGCGAAAAAGCTGTTTTCTCACTTAGAATTTAAAAGTAAATTTTATTAGTGAAAATAAGTTAGATTAAGCGTAAATAAGCAATTTAGAACGAACTAGAGCGTTTTGTTAGTCAAATTTTGTTATTTAGAATTAAAAGTTGAAATGGCTGCCAAAAAGCTCTTTTCTCACTTAGAATTTAAAAGTAAATTTTTTTAGTGAAAATGAGTTAGATTAAGCGTAAATAAGCAATTTAGAACGAACTAGAGCGTTTTGTTAGTCAAATTTTGTTATTTAGAATTAAAAGTTGAAATGGCTCCCAAAAAGCTGTTTTCTCACTTAGAATTTAAAAGTAAATTTTATTAGTCAAAAGAAACTAGATTAAGCCTAAAAAAGCGAATTAGAACGATTTAGCGCGTGTTGTTACTAAAATTTTGTTATTTAGAATTAAACGTTCAAATGGCTGCCAAAAAGCTGATTTTCTCACTTAGAATTTAAAAGTAAATTTTATTAATCAAAAGAAATTAGATTAAGCACAAAAAAGCAAATTAGAACGATTTAGCGCGTTTTGTTACTAAAATTTTGTTATTTAATATTAAACGTTCAAATGGCTGCCAAAAAGCTGTTTTCTTACTTAGAATTTAAAAGTAAATTTTATTAGTGAAAATAAGTTAGATTAAGCGTAAATAAGCAATTTAGAACGAACTAGAGCGTTTTGTTAGTCAAATTTTGTTATTTAGAATTAAAAGTTGAAATGGCTCCCAAAAAGCTGTTTTCTCACTTAGAATTTAAAAGTAAATTTTATTTGTCAAAAGAAACTAGATTAAGCCTAAAAAAGCGAATTAGAACGATTTAGCGCGTGTTGTTACTAAAATTTTGTTATTTAGAATTAAACGTTCAAATGGCTGCCAAAAAGCTGATTTTCTCACTTAGAATTTAAAAGTTAATTTTATTAATCAAAAGAAATTAGATTAAGCACAAAAAAGCAAATTAGAACGATTTAGCGCGTTTTGTTACTAAAATTTTGTTATTTAATATTAAACGTTCAAATGGCTTCCAAAAAGCTGTTTTCTCACTTAGAATTTAAAAGTAAATTTTATTAGTGAAAATAAGTTAGATTAAGCGTAAATAAGCAATTTAGAACGAACTAGAGCGTTTTGTTAGTCAAATTTTGTTATTTAGAATTAAAAGTTGAAATGGCTCCCAAAAAGCTGTTTTCTCACTTAGAATTTAAAAGTAAATTTTATTAGTCAAAAGAAACTAGATTAAGCCTAAAAAAGCGAATTAGAACGATTTAGCGCGTTTTGTTACTAATATTTTGTTATTTAGAATTAAACGTTCAAATGGCTGCCAAAAAGTTGTTTTCTCACTTAGAATTTAAAAGTAAATTTTATTAGTGAAAATAAGTTAGATTAAGCGTAAATAAGCAATTTAGAACGAACTAGAGCGTTTTGTTAGTCAAATTTTGTTATTTAGAATTAAAAGTTGAAATGGCTCCCAAAAAGCTGTTTTCTCACTTAGAATTTAAAAGTAAATTTTATTAGTCAAAAGAAATTAGATTAAGCACAAAAAAGCAAATTAGAACGATTTAGCGCGTTTTGTTACTAAAATTTTGTTATTTAATATTAAACGTTCAAATGGCTGCCAAAAAGCTGTTTTCTCACTTAGAATTTAAAAGTAAATTTTATTAGTGAAAATAAGTTAGATTAAGCGTAAATTAGCAATTTAGAACGAACTAGAGCGTTTTGTAGTCAAATTTTGTTATTTAGAATTAAAAGTTGAAATGGCTCCCAAAAAGCTGTTTTCTCACTTAGAATTTAAAAGTAAATTTTATTAGTCAAAAGAAACTAGATTAAGCCTAAAAAAGCGAATTAGAACGATTTAGCGCGTTTTGTTACTAATATTTTGTTATTTAGAATTAAACGTTCAAATGGCTGCCAAAAAGCCGTTTTCTCACTTAGAATTTAAAAGTAAATTTTATTAGTGAAAATAAGTTAGATTAAGCGTAAATAAGCAATTAGAACGAACTAGAGCGTTTTGTTAGTCAAATTTTGTTATTTAGATTTAAAAGTTGAAATCGCTCCCAAAAAGCTGTTTTCTCACTTAGAATTTAAAAGTAAATTTTATTAGTCAAAAGAAAGTAGATTAAGCATAAAGAAGCAAATTAGAACGATTTAGCGCGTTTTGTTACTAATATTTTGATATTTGAATTAAACGTTCAAATGCCTCCCAAAAAGCTGTTTTCTCACTTAGAATTTAAAAGTAAATTTTATTAGTCAAAAGAAATTAGATTAAGCATAAAAAAGCAAATTAGAACGATTTAGCGTGTTTTGTTACTAAAATTC